>CM077934.1:7449116-7461616 GCA_039797435.1 Crotalus adamanteus
TTTTTAAATATGATGGTGCTCTCCAACTAGTGAGAAGAAATCCATTTGGGTGGGGAGGAAAAGAAATCTGGTTTTCAAATTCCTGCACATAGTGTTTCTCATTCTTGGCAGTTTCAAGATGGGTGGCCTTCGACTCCCAGAATTCCCCAGCTGGCATGCTTCAAGATGGGTGGACTTCAACTCCCAGAATTCCCCAGGCTAGTATGCTTTAAGATATATGGACTTGTTCTGGATCATGTAACCCTGACTAGAGCATGTAGATCTGTATGTTAGAATGTTTGGCATTTATTGGGTTAAGTGCTGTCTCCTTAAGAGATGGCTTATGAGTAATGTAGTTTTAGCTAGTCAGCTATCCCATGTTAACAGGTCAGTAGTAGGAAGATAGGAGGAGCCTCTAAGCTCATCACAGGATATCCTGGCCATGGGCCAGTTTGGAATGTCTTTGAGATAAGCATGGGCTCAACGGAGGACACAGACATGGTCCTTATTCACGCTAGAAGTCTGATGTGGAGAAATTAATGGTTTTACCTAATAAAGATGGACAAATGTACAATATTCAGAAGAAACTACCAAGAGACCGTGAGTTCATCAGTATTCCTTGATTAAAGTATATGTTTTGCAATCATCTTTGTTTGAGTTTATCTGTCTGTGATTGAATTATAAAGGCATTTTAATTCATGTCACGGAACAGGACTTCGACTCCCAGAATTCCCCAATTGGCATGCTTTAAGATGGGTGGACTTCAACTCCCAGAATTCCCCAGCCAGCCAGGGACTCCCAGGCTTTTGTTACCAAGGGGGGCACAACTGTATTTTAGCAGTTTGCCTTTTTCCCTCAGCTTCTCCACTTACCTGCTGAGCAGCTGCAAAAATGACATTTTGGGCTGGGGGCGTCCCTTGGACCCTCAGGGTGGCATTAGCTGGGGAAGGAGAAACTGAGCATTAGATCAGGGCTTTTCAACCTTTTCACCCATTGTACCACTTTTAGGATATGGCAATATCCGAGTACTTCCAGTCGCCTAGCAAGGTGTTCAAAACTTGATGACACCCCCCCCAAAAAAGAGGAAAAAAGTGATAAAGTACAGGTAGTCCTCGACTTACAACAGTTCGCTTA
This sequence comes from Crotalus adamanteus, assembly GCA_039797435.1. Lineage (NCBI taxonomy): Eukaryota > Metazoa > Chordata > Lepidosauria > Squamata > Viperidae > Crotalus > Crotalus adamanteus. The sequence goes on from CM077934.1 coordinate 7,450,230, forward strand.
GTGACTGTTTGAAGTTACAATGGCACTGAAAAAAGTGCTCCCCAAGCCACAGCCGAGCAAGACACCTGCCTGCCCGCCTGGCGGCGCTCTTCCTCCTGTCCGAGGTTTTCATTGTTGTGAGCATTTCTGTTGAGGATTGGCAGAGGGGGTGGGGTGTTTGTTTTTATTCCCCCCGTCTGCTGGGTGGTTGCAGCAGGTTTTGGTCACTTCACATGACCCTGGGACACTGGGACCGTCATAAATATGAATCGGTTGCCAAGCATCTGAATGTAAATCACAAGACCCTAGAGAGGCTGCAACATTCCAGCTGATCGGCGCTTCTTCTGGGCTCAGCAGAAGCGCCAGGATCAGCGCTGAGCTCCAGCTGGAACCTGGCACTGACCCTGGTGCTTCCGTTGAGCCCTGACAGCCCTGCAGCTCCAGCCGTCTCTCACTCAGGCTTGTGTGCTGCTGCCACCGGTTCAGCTCATTCCCCTCCCCGCTACCACTTTTCTAGGATGGTCGTGTACCACCTGCCAGGTGCCAATGTACCACAGGTGGTACCCATACCACTGGTCGAAAAGCTTTGCATTAGAAGATGCTTGAAGGGTTACGCTTCTCATAACCGAGCAGAAGGATGGGGTAGGGTCCACTTTCCTCCTGCCCACAATTATGAATGTAATTTAATTCATAAAATGAAGCTGGTGAGCCTTTTTGTTCTATTTTGAGGCAGACGACACAGAAAAACGGCACTCATTTTCAACTGCAGAGAATTCTGACAATAGAATGAATACAGGCGGTTGGTGACTTACAACCGTTCGTTTAGTAACCATTCAAAGTTAAAATACTGAAAACAGGGACTTGTGGCCATTTTCCCCACTTACAACCATTGCAGCATCCCCCATGGCCACATGATCAAAATTCGGACGCTTGGCAACTGACTCGTACTTAGGACGGTGTCAGTGTCGTGGGGTCCTTTTGTAAACTCCTGACAAGCCAAGCCAAATTCATTTAACAACCATGTTACTAATGTAACAACTGCAAGATTCACTTAACAACTATGACAAGAAAGTTCGTCAAATAACTGTCTCGCTTAGCAACGGAAATTTTGGGCTCAGTTGTGGTCGTAAGTCAAGGACTATGTTTAGGCTCCTAGACGTGAACAGTCTTTTGTGAGAAGCACAGGACGGGGACTCTCTCTCACTCCCTGTCTACATTTATAGATTTGATTCAATTTCATTCAATAAATAAAATTAAGCTGGTGACCTTATTTTTTCTGCTGTTTTGAGGCAGTGATTTTCAGCTGCAGAGAATTCTGACAATAGAATTAATATTGTTGTTTTTTTTAAGAGTCCAAAACACCCTACTGAAGGAAACAGTAGACTGGTGGACTTCAAATCCCAGAATTCCCCAGACATCACGGCTGGCTGGGGAATTCTGGGAGTTGAAGTCCATCAGTCTTAAAATTGCCAAGTTTGGAGGCTCTTGCTTATAGAGTATGGACCAAAAATTCAAGGGGGGGGGGAGCCACTAATGTGACTGCATCTCTACCCATTTTCCAAGCAAAACCATGATTGAGTCTCCATAAAAAAAAAACAGACAGAATTTTGCGTGGATCTTCAGAGTTGCCATTTTGAAATTTTTGATGCCCGAGACCACTGAAAATAGCAAAACCACAATCCTGACTGTACATTTTGTGAGAAGCTTACCAAAGACGGCAATATCCACGTTGATGTAGGCCACGCTCCTCTCTTGCAGTTTGCTGAAAAATTCCTACGAGTGAGAGAGAATAAGAGAGGATTCAGTGCCCTCCAGATGTTTTGGACTACAGTGTCCACAATCCTTTGCCATTTCATACTGGCAGGGGCTGATGGCCTTGGGAGCCCCAAACATCCAGAAGATACCAAATGATCAAGCTGCCTATTGTTTAAGAGTGAAATAATATATAAGAAACATAGTTAAGATTTACAAATAGCCCTCAGTTTTTACAGCCATTCATTTAGCAACTGTTTCAACTTACAACACTGTTTAAAAAAATGGACTTATGACTGGTCCTCACACTTATGACCGCTGCAGCATCCCCACGGTCACATGATCAAAGTTTGGCTGTTTGAAACAGGCATGTATTTACAACTTTGCAGCATCCTGGGGTCATGTGCTCACATTTGTGACCTTTGGATCTAAATTGTGGTTATAAGTCAAGGGCGAAACGGCACGACAATCAAACTATATCACTGACGCATATCATAATAAATGTCATAATAGTCATAACAAAACATTCAAGAAAGCTATTTCTTTTCTTAATTAGAAGATCCAGGGGATGAAGCGCCATCAAGAATTTTTTCACTCTTTCTCTGGTTGATGGCACCTTCAGAATTCTGCAATTTCATTGCATGTGCCCCAGAAAGAAGGGAGAAGTAGATTCATGGTTAATTCGCAGTTTATTGAATCGCTTGTACTAAATCAGTGGCTCTCAACCTGTGGGTCGGGACCCCATTTGGGGTCGAACGACCATTTCACGGGGGTCGCCAAACAACGCAGTCCGCCATTTTTTCCCTCCTTTTCCTTAGCTGTGCTCCTCCCTTTTATTCTATTGACTTTTGAAAGCCAATAGACTCTCTTGAATCGAGTCTAATTCTATTGGCTTTCCAAAGCCAATAGGAATTGTCCAGGCTGTCTCTGCCCTGCTGAGCCCGCCAAAAGTCCCATTCTGCAAACGGTGCTGCACCCGTTGAGTAGTCCTCGACTTACGACCGGTGGAATAGTCCTCGATTTACGACCGGTTGGGGGGTCGCGGCATTAAAAAGGTTGAGAACCACTGGACTAAATTAACCCAATTTGCACGACTCGCTGAATCACAGGCTGAATCACAGGCTAAGCCACATTAAGCATCCCAACCGATCGACTGAGGCTGTGCAAAGAACCGGGGGAAACCACATAAAAGCTCAGCTAATTTGAACCGCGCTGAAGAACCCGACAGGGTGCATCTCCGCACGGCTCGGCTCGTTTTACCTCTGTATACTCTGTTGAGCCTATGAGGCCGAACTCTTCAGCACCCCAGCTGCCAAAAACGAGGGTTCTCCGTGGGCGCCACTTCCCTGTGTGATGAGAAGAGGTGGGAAGACAACGCCCTAGACTGAATTCTCAACCCCTTCGTGAGATGTGCAAGACTGGGAGAAGACTGGACGCATCCCAGCCAGAAACTTGACCTATCCACCTGCTCAAGATGAGAAACTACAGTTCCCATCATCCTCAGCCAAGAAGGCTAGGAATGTTGGAGGCAGGGGTTAGCGATGTCCTATTTCTCCAGCCCGTCTGGGTTTCATGTAATTCCAGATGGGGTAATGACCTCGGAAGACCAGGGAAAACGATGCTGGCTAGGAAACAGTTGGATAAAAGGAAGCATGGCCCAGAGCTGCATAATGGATGGAGAAAGAAGTTGAAGGAAAACTTCTTCAGTCAACCCTCCGAGCTAGACCAGGCAGGAGTCACAACCAGATGAGCTAATTCTAGTTTACTGTCAAGCTACACTAGCAGAATCTTGCAAGTCTGAAAATACAAATCACACCCCCACCCTTTACAGCAGTGGTTCTCCACCTGTGGGTCGGGACCCCATTTGGGGTCGAACGACCATTTTACGGGGGTCGCCAAACAACGCAGTCCGCCATTTTTTTCCCCCTTTTCCTTAGCTGTGCTACTCCCTTTTATTCTATTGGCTTTTGAAAGCCAATAGAAGAGACTCTCTTGAATAGAGTCTAATTCTATTGGCTTTCAAAAGCCAATAGGAATTGTCCAGGCTGTCTCTGCCTTGCTGAGCCCGCCAAAAGTCCCATTCTGCAAACGGTGCTGCACCAGTTGAGTAGTCCTCGACTTACGACCGGTTGAGTAGTCCTCGACTTATGACCAGTTGGGGCTTGCGGCATTAAAAAGGTTGAGAACCACTGCTTTATAGCTTGAGAAACTAGGAAGGGTCCCTTCGGAGACTCTCCATCCGTTAGGCAGCCGAGGGCTAAACTGTCTCTTATCCGACTGTTTCCTAAAGCTACATTAATCGAATCTTGTAAGTCTGAAAGTACAAATCTCTTGCTGCCTCTTTTATAGCTTGGGAGGGTTTCTTCTGAGCCTTTTTCTTCTCCCATTATAAAGCTATCTCTTATCTGTCAATTCCTCAGGTGGCATCTCTTCCCCTGGTCTCCCAAGGTCATTCACATACACCATTACACCTTTCTCAAATTCTCCATCCAAATGTGGGCCAGAGGTGAAGGAGATTTCACTAAATTTTTTTCCAGGAAATTTATTTATTTATTAGTTACTTTTTAAAACCACCCTTCTCCCTCACGTGCAAGCTCACCTTCCTTCACCATCTTCCCCAAAATACGGGTGATTTCAAGCATGACAGCTGTTCCACTGCTAGGGTCGATGGCTCCATGAACCCAACTGTCCCGGTGGTTCCCATACAGCACGTATCGATCTAGAAAAGGAGGAGGAAAAACAAGTAGTTGTAGAGGAAACTACGAGAGAATTGTGGGAAGAACTTATAAATTTATATAACTCTCAAGTATGAAACTGAAAAGTATTATCTTGCTTTTGAATAGATTTTAGATAATTATTAATAGTATTAATGGTATTATTATTTTGTCTTAATTTGTTAATATTTGTTTTGAGAAGGAGTTAAAGTGTATTATGGTTTTGATTGATAGTTTAGTTGGTTTATGTTAGCTAGAGTATGTTTGTTTATTTGTTACCCTGTAATCAGCTCTGGGAAGTGGGGGAGGGGGGAGGGGATGGGTGGGTTTATATTGTAATTTGTAAAACTTTTAATAAAATTTTTTTTATATAACTCTGTTAGACATATTGTATAGGGAATCATATGTTAACTAACCCAGGTCTCCAAGAAATTTACTGATTAACAGCCTCCGAAACCCTTTAAACTTACAGCAATCATAAGAATTAATTAAACACTTATTTCAAATTTAAAGACACATAAGCAAACAAAATTCAATTAACATGGTATAAACATAATTATAACTCCTCCAGGGTTGTTGGAATTCATTGTTGGAATGTATTTCTATGCAACAACTATAATAATATTCAGCCAGTAAATGGCAGTATTTACATATTTGGATCTATAGTATATAGTATACTCTATGCTCTTTTGTTCTGAGTAGAGTTTCCTGTTACAGTTAAATAGTTCAGCAGTAAAGCACATGGTGACTGTGCTTTGGGGCTCAGTTGTGGCTGTACGTTGAGGACTATCTTGACTTGGTTTGGGAAAAGATTTGCAGCCCGAAGCAAATGAGGTTGAGAGAATAAAGTTTGCAGGTTAAAGCCACTTCCAGGATCCAGAATATGGAAATGAGGAGGGGAGTGCAGGAAAGAGGAAGGGACAGTAGCTCACCTGGTTCCACGCTCCCTCGTATCACCCCCAGGACGTTGGAAGATGGCTTGATCTCTCTCTGGTTATAGACATCTACTTGGACGTTGCTAGGATGCAAAGAAATCTGGTTTTGATCAATTGCAATGGGACACACGCAACTAATTTGGGGGGGAAGTCCATCTCACCCTACCCATTCCAGCTTTTTGAGATACCCCCCATTTAAGTTCTCGTAGCTGTGACTACCTGGTGTTAGGAAAGCTCCCATTTCCTTGGAATCCAGGCCCAAGGTGGTAATCACAGCCTAGGGCCCCTTGCCAGCCAGCCCCTGCTTTGGGTCCGCCAAGGTTACTGCAAACCGAGAAACAAAGAAACCACAAAAGCTGGATTAATTCTCCAAGGAGAAAAATAACCAGAAGTCACAATGGGTCACTCTCTTTCTTACATCAAGTCTTAGAACATACAGCATAGAATAAGAAGATTGAAAGGGACCTTGGAGATCTTTTAATCCAATCCCCTGTTCAAAAGAGAAATGGCTGTCCAGTCTCTTCTTAAAAGCCTACAGTGATGAAGCACCCACAACTTCTAGAGGGAAGCTGTTCCACTGTTAGGAAGTTTCTCCTTAATTCCAGATTGCTTCTCTCCTTGATCAGTTTCCATCAGTTGTTTCTTGTCCTGCCTTCTGGTGCGTTGGAGAATAGGTTGGCCTCCTCTTCTTTGGCGCAGCCCCTATTTCTTCTTTTCTTTAGACTAGACAAACCCAAGTCCTGCAGCCGTTCTTCGTATGTTTTAGGCCTTGGATTATCTTAATTGCTTTTCTCTGATTTTTTCCCCAAACTCTCAATATCCTTTTTGTAATGTGGTGACCAAAACTGGATGCAGTGTTCCAGATGTGGCCTTACTAAGGCTTTATAAAGCAGTACTAATACTTCATGTGATTTTGATTCTATGCCTGTGTTTATACAACCAAGGATTGTATTAGCTGTTTTGGCTGCTGCTGCACACGGCTGGCTCTTGTTTAAGTGATGGTCCATTAGGACACCAAGGTCCCTCCCCCTGAGCCAGGTTTCATCTGATCTGTTCCTGTACATTCGTTTTTTTCTGGCCTAAATGTAAAACCTTACTTTAAGACGTTTGGACTTCATCTCCCAGAATTCCCCAACCAGCCATGCTGGCTGGGGAATTCTGGGAGTTGAAGTCCACACATCTCAAAGTGGCCATGTTTGGAGATCCCTGATATAACCCATCTGTGCTCTGCTTATGAAGGGCTTCCATGTATTCGATTTGATACCCACCAGATCAGCTCCTTGGCATCCTCAAAGCCGATGGGTTGTATGGGGATTGTGGAAATCCCAGTGATCTGATCTTCTGGGATCCGGTAGGTGAAATCTGAATGTCAAAAGGAGAAAGTGGAACAGAAAATAAATGGGAAGAACATTGGGGGCGTTTGGGAACCCAGCAAGAACTGATCTGCAGGAAAAGATTAAAGAACTGCACAGGAAGAAAGGCTGGGAGGGGGCAGTTGGGAAACAATGCCCCCCTTCTAATCCTAGTAGACCACAATTCCCAAACTGGCACAGCCAGCTGGAGAGGAATGCTGGGAAAAGTAGACAATATTTGGAAACAAATTTGTGGGCTTTCTTATCCCTGATTTAATATCTTTGCAGGCACCAAAATCTAAAAGTGATTTTTTGCAAGCTCAGGTGTCAGAGTCCCTTTAGCAAGATTCATTGGGAAGAAAGGGATAAAGTGATTAGAATTCCAGCAGTTAACGCTGTTTTACATTCTACAATCAATATAGCCCAACATAATTCCAACTAGCAGAAGACATGATGAAAAACTGGCAAAAAACAGGGCTTGTGTCAGAATCCAATTATATTTCATCTTTAATTATCAAACATAGAAACTCCCAATTCTGCCTTCTCTGGATTCTGCCATAAGAGGGAGAAAAGGGGGAGAGCAAAGGGGCTTTATGGCCCTCACTTCCTTCAGTACACTTCAAAGGACTGAATGTGTGTTTATTGTGGCCTCTAAGCGTTAGCATATCAAAGAAGAATAATTGCCTTTCATGTAGTTATCTGAAGTCTCCATCCAGACGGAAGAAGAAAGGGGGTGGAATTGTGATACTTGAAACTATCACTGAAGGGGGGTTGATTGGGTGGGACTACTGGGGAACCCCTTAAAACCTTGAATGGGAGAGCTTGAACCCCAAGTCCTGTCTAGCATGCCTGCAACCATTTTCTCTTAATAAAGGATTCCTGTTGGAAGAATTATTCCAAGAGTTCTGTCTTCTTAAGATGCAAAGTGGGGTGGGTCCTTACATTAGACAGGACTTGCAAAATTAATCCACCTGGAAGGTAGACCCTTGCCGGGGGATTTTGCAAAAATTTACCATGTCAGACAACGAAGCAAGAGAGGGAGAAAACTCCCTGGAAAGAGAGCCGCTGACCCAGTTGGAACCTTGCCAGATGTTGGGATCCGAGAGGCCAGATTTCTCAGAAGAAGAAGTGGTGGAGACACAGGACCACAAGCCTCGCTGGTCGATGGGCGTTGGAAAGAAAAGCGAGTGGGGAAAGGAATCAAGAAAAGTGACCCTGAGACGGGGGACCAAGCAACCAGAATGGAAGCAGGAGATGGAGAAATCCCTGCACGCAAGTGAAGAGGGAGGAAGCTGTATGCCGTACTCAGACTGGATCCTAGAGAAAGCTATTGACCTGATGAAGAGAACTCTCAGCTCCCTAGGAGAGGAGATTCCTGAGCCCTACGGCCGCCCCAGTTCCTGGAGCCACAAAGGGAGAGACACCGAGGGAGACGTGGAACCTGCAACCCCAGGGACATTTACTGATCCAGGAGCTCCCACCCCCTACCGGACCACAGATGGAAATCTGGACGGAAAACACTACCACCCACAATGGAGGCACCGATCCATTCCAAGACGTCCACCGTTGGAGGTGAAATTCAAAGGGGAGCCAACACGCTTGGGGTTTTTCCTAACCCAAGTCCTCAGCTACATGGAGGAATATGGGCAGGACATCCCCAGCGACAAAGCCCGCATCCGGATCGTGCAATCTGCCCTGGATGGACCAGCTGCAGATTGGGTGGTGAACCTGCATGACTCCAATGCCCCAGAACTCAGTAACTTCAACCGTTTCATGTCCTCTTTGAGAAGACGATTTGAAGACCCCCTGGCTGATCGCAAAGCCCGTGAAAGGATAACAACGATGAAGCAAGGCAAACGCCCAGTGGCTGAGTATACACAAGAATTCCGGGCCATTGCCAGCAAACTGAATTGGCCAGAAGACATCCTCCTTGGCCATTTCAAAGATGGACTAAACTATGATCTATATGATGCTTGCCTGCCCCGAGGGGACCCACATCAACTTGAGGAATGGTACGTCTTGGCAGAGGAAGCAGAGATCGACATATTGAAGAGGCACCGCCGAGGAAAACAATGGAGCCGCCCCCCGCCTGAGCTGACACACCGACCGGTGAAATCATCGGATACAGCCAAGAAGCAAATGGGGTGTTTCAAATGCGGAAGAGAAGGGCATCGAGCTGTAGAATGCTGCTCAAAGGCCCCCCAGCACAACCCAGACAGATCCCCAATCAACAAACCCGGAAAGTATTCAGCTAAGCCAAAAGAAACGGCCATGAGAATGGTGGAAATTGCAGAAACCCCCACCTCTGCTCACCAAGGGGAAAGAACTCCAGCCTACACCACAGGGCCGGTGGATGCCTCAGACGACAGCTCGGAGGGCGAACCTCTGGTAAGTGGATGCATCACACCCATCTTCAAAACAGTGACTATATTAATCCCCCCCATGCCCGAAGCTGTGAAGGTGAAAGCTTTAATAGACTCTGGCTGCACCCGCTGCCTTATTAGCCCAACACTAGTGGGGAATCTGGGCATCCCATCCAGGAGACTGGAACAACCAATCTCATTTGGCCAGCTAGATGGATCCATAGCAGGGGGGGTGCCAGCTACCCTAGCCACTCTGCCAATACACCTCTCCCTGGGAAACCATGAAGAGGACTTAACGTTTGTGGTGACCCCAGGTATGGAATGCCCAATGATTCTAGGGATGGAATGGTTGAAAAAATGGAACCCCTGGGTGAATTGGAGGACGACAGAAATCAAATTCCCGAAGGGGGACCCTATGGACTTAAAACCCCAAGGGAGACTACCAGAATCAAGAATAGAAAAAGCATCCATAGGAGAGGAAAAAAGATTAACAGAAATACCAGAGGAATATAGGGACCTTGCTGAAGTTTTTAGTGAGGAAAGGGCGAATGAGCTTCCCCCCCACCGACCCACAGACTGTACCATTGAATTCAAACCTGGGGCAAAACTCCCGAAGCCCAGATTATACTCCATGAGCCCAAAGGAGAAGGAGGAAATGGAAAGATTTATAAAAAAAAACCTGGAGAGAGGTTTCATTGAGCCAGCCAAGCCTAAAGTGGCTGCCCCGGTCCTTTTTAGAGAGAAGAAGGATGGTTCTTTACGTTTATGCGTGGATTATAGGGCCCTGAATACAATCAGTGAAAGCAACCTATACCCGCTGCCCCTCATGAAAGACATGCTGTCACACCTATCGAAAGGGAAAATTTTTTCTAAACTAGACCTAAGGGAAGCTTACTATCGCGTGAGAATCAAGGAAGGGGACGAATGGAAGACTGCATTTAACTGCCCCATGGGGTGCTATCAATTCAAAGTCTTGCCATTTGGATTACAAGGGGGCCCTGCAGTCTTTATGCAATTAATCAATGACGTTCTAAGGGAGCACCTATTTAAGGGGGTCCTTGTTTACTTGGACGACATTCTTATCTTTACTGAAACAAAAGAAGAACACGTCAAACTTGTCAGAGCGGTTTTAAAGAAGCTGCGAGCCGCTCACCTATATGCCAAACTCTCAAAATGCGAATTCCACCAGGAAAAGATAGACTACCTAGGCTATCGCATATCCCCACAGGGTATTGAAATGGACCCGGAGAAGGTCGAAGCAGTACTAAATTGGGCACCACCCCGCACAAGAAAGCAACTACAAAGTTTCCTGGGCTTTGCAAATTTTTACCGCCAATTCATCCCCTCATTTGCACAGATAGCCTTGCCCCTCACTAACTTACTAAAAACGAAGGGAACATCCTCAGTAAAACCTAGCCAGCCACTAACATGGACCATGGAGTGCCAAGCAGCGTTTGAGAGACTAAAGAGACTTTTTTCTGCCGAACCAGTACTAAGGCACCCAGACATGGACAAGCCCTTCATAATACAGGCAGATGCAAGTGATGTGGCAGTGGGGGCTGTGCTATTACAAGAAAATGATGATGCAGTATTGCAACCCTGTGCATATACATCTAAGAAACTCACGGAAACAGAACAGCGCTGGCCCGTATGGGAGAAGGAGGCTTATGGGATACGTTGGGCATTACTCACGTGGCGACAGTTCCTGGAAGGCAACAAAATCCCCTTCCAGGTATGGACTGATCACAAAAATTTAGAAGCCCTGAAAACTTCCAGGAAACTCAATCCCAAACAAGCCCGCTGGTCCCAGCATTTTCACCAATTCCAATTTAAGCTCAAACATTTACCAGGAAGAAAGAACTTCCTGGCAGATGCACTATCTCGCATGCCCCAATATAACAGCGCACGAACCACAGACTCTAGACCAATAATGGCAGAGTCACAACTGGCAGCGCCAGTAACCACAAGAACCCAAGCCAAAATAAAACCACAACTGGACAGCCAAACTGGGATTGAATTCAGAAAAAGTTTGGAAACAGATGATTGGTTCCAGAAAAACAAACATGTGTGCACAATGAGAGACGGATTGCCTTGGGTAGGGGAAAAGTTATATATACCAACAACTCAAAGACTAACTTTCATGCAACTTTGCCATGACACAAAATCAGCAGGGCATTTTGGATTTGTAAAAACTTTACACTTAATTAAACGGCAATTTTGGTGGCCATCAATAAAAAAGGACATAGAAAGTTATGTTGCCAGCTGCCCAACCTGTGCATCAGCAAAGAGGTT
>CM077934.1:7466616-7659116 GCA_039797435.1 Crotalus adamanteus
TAATATACTATAAAGTTAAAATAATAAAATATCTAATATAGAACATAGATAATTATATATATTATTATATAATATATACTATACTATACTATACTATTACATTATATTACATTACATTATATTATATTATTGACTTATAGACTATTATATTATTGACTTATATTATTGACTTATATTATATTATTCTTATATTATATTATATTATTGACATATTATATTATGTTATATTATATTATATTATATTATATTATATTATATTATATTATATTATATTATATTATATTATATTATATTATATTATATTATATTATATTATATTATATTATATTATATTATATTATCCTGTGATATTATCCTGTTATATTATCCTGTGATATGATATGATATGATATTATCCTGTTATATTATAATTATAATATATATTAGATATTATACTGATAAATATGTATAATATCATTATATACTGTATGAATTTTTTTTAAAATGAGTAGAAAATATTCAGGGAGTCCAGACATCTACAACGGTGTGTTACAAAATACTGTGGAACACAACCACAGCCCCTCTGAACTCCAACGTCTTCCAGGCACGTGTGACTACAGTTCCCATCACTCTCAGCCAGGCTGAGAGTAAAGGAGAGTTGCAAACATATTTGTGAGGCAGAGAGAAAGTGGTCCAAACGACTGACACACAACACTGCCTTAACTCACTGGCTAGGGAATTCTGGGAGTTGAAGTCCACCCATCTTAAAGTGGTCCAGGTTAGGAAATACTGATTTACCCTTTAAATAGATGAACTTGGTTTTTGAACTATTGATCCTGAGCATTCAGGGCCATCCTACAAAAAAGGAAAACGTTCCCCACGGTGCAGGGTTACCTTGGCAACTCTGCCGGCTCCTCCATAGCGAGTGATAGCAATGGTGCCATTGAGGCTGATGTTTTGGTTGTGAAGGAATTCATAATCACTCATTTTTCCTTGGTTGGCATAGACCAGTTTGCCCTGGAAGAAAATCAAACGCCATGAAGAGGTATGAATGCCATGTTAGTATTAATGTTGAGACTCTAGAAAGCGTGCAGAGAAAAGCAACAAAGATGATCAGGGGACTGGAGGCTAAAACATACAAAGAACGGTTGCTGGAATTGGGTATGTCTAGTTTAACGAAGAGAAGGACGATGGGGGACAGGATAGCAGGGTTCCAATATCTCAGGGGCTGCCCCAAAGAAGAGGGAGTCAAACTATTCTCCAAAGCGCCTGAAGGCAGGACAAGAAGCAACGGATGGAAACTAACCAAAGAGAGAAGCAATCTGGAAGCTTCCTGACATGGAGAACAATTAACCAGTGGAACAACCTGCCTCCAGAAGTTGTGAATGCTCCAACACTGGAAGTTTTTAAGAAGAGACTGGACAACTATTTGTCTGAAATGGTATAAGGCAGACATGTCAAACTTGCGATGTCACGTGACGTGCGACGTATCGGAACTTTTTCCCATTGCTGGCAATGGGGTGGGCACGGTTTTCTCATGACGCATCTGGTCCATGGGCCGGCAATTTGACACCCCTGGTATAGAGTTTCCTGCCTAAGCAGGAGGTTGGACTAGAAGATCTCCAAGATCCCTTCCAACTCTGTAATTCTATATTCTATTCTATTCTGTTCTGTTCTATTCTATTCTGTTCTGTTCTGTTAATTTCTGTTCTATTCTCTATTCTGTTCTGTTCTGTTCTGTTCTATTAATTTCTATTCTATTCTGTTCTTTGACATTATGCTGATATTAATGAACTAATACATCTACGACCACAAATTTCTGTTACTAAGCAAGATAGATGTTGAGTTTTTCTCCATTTTACGACCTTGCTTGACACCGTTGCTAAGTGAATCACTGCAGTTGTTAGATTAACAACATGGTTGTTGAGTGAATCTGGCTTCTCCCTTTGATTTTGTTTGTCAGAAGGTCACAGAAGGGGATCACATCACGTGACCTTGGGACACAGCAATGGTCATAAGTATGAACCAGTTGCCAAGCGTCCGAATTTGGACCACGTGACCACGGGGATGCTGCAACGTTCATAAGTGTGAAAAACGTTCATGTCACTTTTTTTTTCAGTGCCGTTGTAACTTTGAATGGTCACTAAATGCATTGTTGTAAGTCGAGGACTTCCTGTACTCTGATCTGCCCAATAAGCAAAAACCATTGGGCTGCAAAGTTAAGGAAAACATCCAAGGTTTCTTGTGTTAAAAGGAACAATAAAAGAAGAAGAAAGTCAATCAATCAAACGCACTTAGTAAACAGCGAAGATAAAAATTAGAGATGTCTGCAGGACGTGCGCAAAAAAATCAAGCTGGATTCATCCTTTGGTTCTCTTCCTGAAGCTACAACTCCACTGAGCTGAGCAATAATTTTAACAACCAATAAAGCACATAAAAAGGATTTATTGATTTAACAGCAGTAGAAGAGGAACATGGTATCGGGGTTGGATCATAAAACTGGGCAAATTCCAGCCTAAGATGGGATAACAAAGATGAGAGATTAGATAGGAGTCGCCCAGCCTTAGCCAATTGAAGATGGGTGGACTTCAACTCCCAGAATCCTCCAGCCAGCATGGAGAATGTTGGAAGACTGAAGAATTCTGGGAGTCGAAGTCCACCCACCTTCAAGTGGCCACGGTTGAGAAACTGAGATAGAAGAGTAAAAGGGCAGAGTTACTCTTTCAGGATTGTACCTTGGCGGTCCCTGGGGGTCCATAAGCTGCATAGGGCTTTACTATATCTGGGTCTTCTTGATCTTGAGTGAGTTTTTCCTCAGCTTCTCTGGACAGAAAGACCTCCGTGTTGTTTTCCAGCACTGGAAAGGAAGGAAATTTTGGTGAAAGTTCCTCAGAAATTCATCTCCCAGAATTCCTCAGCCTTTGAGCAACGCTTCAAAGCTGCAACGGTGCTAAAAACAAATGACTTACCATCAGTCCTCACATTTACGACTGTTGCAGTGTCCCCACGGTCATGCAATCAAAATTCAAGCACTTGACGACCGGCATGTATTTATGAGAGTTGTGTGATCGTTCTTTGCCATCTTCCCAGCCAGCTTTGCCCAAGTCGAGCTAATGGGGAAAGCTGGATCTGCTTAATGACCACCTGATTCACTTAGCAACTCTGGCCAAAAGGATCACAAAAAAATGGGCCTGACTCACCTAATGACCACATCACTTAATGAGAGAAGTCCCAGTAGCAACTGAGGTTATAAGTCAAGGAATACCTGTAACTCCACACCATTGTTGTTGTTATCATTACCATAGTTTGAGCATTATGATTAATAATACCATTATTTAAGTCTCCTACATGAACAGGAGGTTGGACTAGAAGACCTCCAAGACCCCTTCCATCTCTGTTGTTCTCTTTTCGCTCTTTTTTCCCAGTGCCATTGTGACTTTGAATAGACACTCAACAAATGATTGTAAATCCAGGTTTACCTGCGCTGATTGCATCTCCCTCCCTCATTCCCTTCCTTCCTTCCTTCCTTCCTTCCTTCCTTCCTTCCTTCCTTCCTTCCTTCCTTCCTTCCTTCCTTCCTTCCTTCCTTCCTTCCTTCCTTCCTTTCTTTCCCTTCCTTTGTTTTCTTTCTCTCTTTCTCCCTCCCTCTTTTCTTTTTCTTTCTTTCTTTTCTTTCTTTCTTTTCTTTCTTTATTCCTTTCTCCCTCCCTCCCTCATTCCCTTCCTTCTTTCCTTCCTTCCTTCCTTCCTTCCTTTCTTTCTTCCTCCCTTCCTTTCTTTCTCCTTCCTTTCCTCCCTCCCTCCTTTTCTTTCTTTCTTTCTTTCTTTCTTTCTTTCTTTCTTTCTTTCTTTCTTTCTTTCTTTCTTTCTTCTTTCTTTCTTTTCTTTCCTTCCTTCCTTCCTTCCTTCCTTCTTTCTTTCTTTCTTTCTTTCTTTCTTTCTTTCTTTCTTTCTCCTTCCTTTCCTCCCTCCCTCCCTCCTTTTCTTTCTTTCTTCTTTTCTTTCTTTCTTTCTTTCTCCTTCCTTCTTTCCCTCCCTCCCCCTCTCTCTTTTCTTTTTCTTTCTTTCTTTCTTTCTTTCTTTCTTTCTTTCTTTCTTTCTTTCTTTCTTTCCTTTCTTTCTTTCTTTCTTTCTTTCTTTCTTTCTTTCTTTCTGGAGTTGAAGTCCACGAGTCATAAAAGAGCCAAGGTTGACTACCCCTGACCTAAAGCATGAAGCCCTTACTTTTCCAATATATATATATAAAGCATCTGATCAAGCAATTAACTACAAAATAATGATTACAAAATAACAAAACAATGATAACATGATAACACTGTAAGCATCAATATTACTCATATCAACCTTAAGCATAATAAAGTCCCTTCACAACTCTGGAAAATCCACCGAAAAAAGGTGCCGGAACTCCGTTCTGGTGCGTTCTATGACAAAAAAAAAAGCCCTGGTCCTCCCTAATGGGAAGGTGAGAAGCTGCAAGGGAGGGGAGGTGCCTCCAAAACTCTGTCCATCACCATCCTGTCTCCCATACTCACCCACACGCACTCTGTTGGGTCTCTTTGGGTCTGGAAAGGACAGAAATACATCGTACTGGATCTCCGTGGCCTTGTCAAGACCAGATTCCGGGTCGCTCCAGCGTTCGAGGAGGAGTTTCACTAGATCATGGTCCCCCTTGGTGGTTGCCATATGGGGCTTGGCTGACAGCTTCCTAACAGGTGAAGGACAGACGTAGGAAACCATGTTTGTGGCATGTTTCAGATTTCAGAAACCAGCATCACTTTTTTTGCATGATTGCTTCTTTCAACAGGGAAAAAAAAAAACGGCTTGCCTTCCCGAGTTGTGGGTGCTCCAAAACTGGAGGTTTTTAAGAAGAGACTGGATAGCCACTTGTCTGGAATAGTATAGGGTCTCCTGCTTGAGCAGGGGGTTGGACTAGATGACCTCTAAGGTCCCTTCCAACTCTGTTGTTCTGTTATTCTGAAGTTGGGGCTGACCAGCCTGACCATCTCCCATCTTTTGGACCACCACTCCCATCATGCTTAGAGTATCACCAGTGGCAGGGGAGGATGGGATTGTTAGTAGAAAATATTTGGAGTTGTCCAGGAGGTTGCAATGTTGCACTTATCACAATATCTATAGTATAAATTAGTATTTCTCAGTTTAGGCAGCTTGAAGATATATGGATTTCAATTCTCAGATTGCGATGTTTCTCTGCGTCATATATGTGTGTGTGTGTGTGTGTGTGTATGTGTGGGCATATGTGCATAATGCAACGAAATTTCACTTCAATATATGCTGATTAGGATACATTTAAAGTGACAATAAAGTTTTTATTCTAGTCTATTCTTTAGAAAGACCACTGACTTCACCCACAACCTTCTCTGAGCTCAACTGATTTCAAACCTCTGAGACTGAATCTGCAGGTAAGAAGCATTCAGCCTTTGGATTCAGACAGGCAGGCCAGATTTAAAGTTTGGGTTAATCCTGAATCGAGTTAACTACTCACAAAATAGGTAACCCAGCCCTGATGTTTCTGGGAAAATAAAGTTATTTTTCTTCTTTCTTTCTTTCTTTCTTTCTTTCTTTCTTTCTTTCTTTCTTTCTTTCTTTCTTTCTTTCTTTCTTTCCCTTTCCTTTCCTTTGTTTTCTTTCTTTCTCTCTTTCTCCCTCCCTCATTCCCTTCCTTTCTTTCTTCCTTCCTTCCTTTTTTCTTTCTTTCTTTCTTTCTTTCTTTCTTTCTCCTTCTTTCTCCTTTCTTTCTTCTTTCTTTCTTTCTCCTTCTTTCCTTTCCTCCCTCCCTCCCTCTCTCTCCCTCTCTTTCGTTCTTTCTTTCCCTTTCCTTTCCTTTGTTTTCTTTCTTTCTCTTTCTCCCTCCCTCTTTTCTTTTTCTTTCTTTCTTTCTTTCTTTCCTTCTTTCTTTTCTTTCTTCTTTCTTTATTCCTTTCTCCCTCCCTTCCTCATTCCCTTCCTTCCTTTCTTTCTTTCCCTTTCCTTTCCTTTCCTGTTTTCTTTCTTTCTCTCTTTTCTTTTTCTTTCTTTCTTTTCTTTCTTTTCTTTCTTTATTCCTTTCTCCCTCCCTCCCTCCCTCATTCCCTTCCTTCCTTCCTTTCTTTCTCCTTCCTTTCCTCCCTCCCTCCTTTTCTTTCTTTCTTTCTTTCTTTCTTTCTTTCTTTCTTTCTTTCTTTCTTCCTTCCTTCCTTCTCTCCCTCCTTCCCTCCCTCCCTCCCTCTCTCTCTTTCTTTCTCCTTCCTTCCTTTCCTCCCTCCCTCCCTCCCTCCCTCCCTCCCTCTCTCTCTCTCTCTCTCTCTCTTTCTTTCTTTCTTTCTTTCTTTCTTTCTTTCTTTCTTTCTTTCTTTCTTTCTTTCTTTCTTTCTTTCTTTCCTTCCACCCTCAAGATGGCCAAGATACCTAATCCTCCTTCCTCGTCCTATTTTCCCCACAACACTCTTCTGAGGTGGATTGGACTGAGAGAGACGGACTGGCCCAAAGTCTCTCAGCAGCCTTTCTTAGCTAAGGTGGGACTCGAACTCGCCGTCTCCTGGTTTCTCGGCCAGCACTTTCAAAGACAAACACAAAGACCGCAGGGCCCTACCCATGATTTCAGGGCTGGTCCTACCCCCCCCACCCCCACCCCCCACCCCAATTCTTACTTGAGGTTCTCTCGGATGTTGGCTGCTTCCACCTGGTTCATGAAATCCTCCAGGATGGCCGGGTCCAGATCCTCGGAGACGCTGCTGAGCCAGCTGGGGGAAGGCCCCTCTTTGGGGATGGCGAAGTGCCCCAGCAGGATCCCCGCGGTCAGCAGCAGCGCCCCACCCAAGACCGAGCCCAGAATGTATTTCCAGCTGGCCATGGCTGCCAGTAACCCAGGAAGAGGGGCGTCTGGTTGTTCAAGAGACACTGGCAGCCTCTTTCTTTAGCTCCTGGCTCTGGCAGATCTTCCTGGGGGCTGGGGTGTGATGAAAACGCAGGCGTGTTGCAAGGATGACATGCCCTTTGATCATCTGGGATGGGCTGATCAAGGAAATGGCCTATGTGGTTCTTCCAGGATGTGTGTGTGTGTGGTGTGTGGGTGTGTGTTGGACCTAGCGGGCAGAAAGAGATGAGTTTGGGATGCTGGAGCTCCAAAGGCATGTCAACTTGGTCGACGTACGGCCCCAACGGAGCCCAAACCTTCCGTTGCTAAACAAGATAGTTGCCAAGTGAATTTTGCCCCATTTTACGACCTTTCTCACCACGGTTGTTAAGCAAATCACTGCAGTTGTTAAGATAGTCACACGGTTGTAAAGTGAAAAGGGGATCACAAGACCTGGGACACTGCGACCGTCATAAATATGAGCTAGCTGCTGAGCATCTGAATTCTGATCACATGGCCACAGGGATGCTGCAACGGTCGTAAGTGTGAAAAATGGTCCCAATGTTGACCCGGACTTAGGGGACAGTATCAATTGTGAATGCATGCAGATGGCCCCGCTATCACTAGCCATTTGCAGAACCCTGAATGCAAGGTCATAAAAGGACAGCAAAGGAAACACCCCATATCCTAACCCAAAAGGGAACATATGATGTCTTGGGGCAGTGGTTCTCAACCTTTCTAATGCCACGACCCCATAATACAGTTCCCCGTGTTGTGGTGACCCCCAACCACTTATACATCACCGGGTGCCAGGGGCGTGGCCAAAGAAAAGGGGGAAAAATGGCGGACAGCCTTTTTTGGTGACCCCCGTGAAATGGTCGTTCGACCCCAAATGAGGCCCCGACCCACAGGTTGAGAACCGCTGTCTTGGGGGAACACCCAACAGGGAACATTTTTAGCTACTTCTGCTTTCTTCCTTCTTATCTACAGTGTGCCTGCCTTAAAGGGCGAAGTCTTTATCTTACGTGTGTCAGCTTTGCTGGGTGAATTGCTTATGTAATCAAAGAAGGTATAAAAATAAGGCTTTTCTGATATTTGGGGCTTTTTCTCTCTTTTAGAGGAGCCCGTCTTTGTTCAGCTGAATAAAAACGTAAAGCCTGAAGGCAACGTCTGCTTTCCTGTATTTTTTTATCAAGCAAAACCTCGGAACCTGCATAGCAACAAGTCACTTTTTTCAGTGCCTTTGTAATCTTAAAGAATCATACTAAATCAGGGCTTTTCAATTTTTTCACCCATTGTACCACTTTTAGGATATGGCAACATCCGAGGACCACCAGTCACCTAGCAAGGTGTCAAAAACTTGATGACCCCCCCCCCCCAAAAGGAAAAAAGTGTCTCTCTGGCAGAATCCAGAGAGGGCAGAAATGGGGTTTTCTATAGTTGATAACTAGAGATGAAATATAATTGGATTCTGACACTGAGCGTGAAAAAGTTAGGAGAATCAGAACTGTGTCATACTTGGATATGAGACCACCAGCAAATCCTGAGGTTCTAAGTGGAAAAAAATTCCGAGGAACATGATGGCAAACCAGTTGTGTGGCCTTGCCAAAGAATCACAAGAACACTGATGGATTCTTTACTGTTGTGTTACACGTACATGCTAGAGCAGTGGTTCTCAACCTGTGGGTCGGGACCCCATTTGGGGTCGAACGACCATTTCACGGGGGGCGCCATTTTTCCCCCTTTTCTTTGGCCATGCCCCTGGCACCCAGTGATGTATAAGTGGTTGGGGGTCACCACAACATGGGGAACTGTATTATGGGGTCACAGCATTAGAAAGGTTGAGAACCACTGTGCTAGAGGGAGGCAGAGAAAGGGAGGGAACGGTTAATGATTTGGGACACAAAGCTTAATGCAAGGAGCAACCAGTAAAAAATTAGTCCTTGTAGAAATCAACAAATCCTTAACATACAGGTGAAATTCGAAAAATTAGAATATCGTGCAAAAGTTCATTTATTTCAGTAATGCCACTTAAAAGGTGAACCTAATATATGAGATAGATTCATTACATGCAAAGCAAGATAGTTCAAGCCGCGATGTGTCATAAGTGAGATGATTACGGCTTACAGCTCATGAAAACCCCAAATCCACAATCTCAGAACATTAGAATATTACAGGCAATCAATAAAACAAGGATTGTACATAGAACAATATCGGACCTCTGGAAAGTATAAGCATGCACATGTAACTCAGTACTTGGTTTGGGCCCCTTCTGCAACAATTACTGCCTCAATGTGGCATGGCATGGAAGCTATCAGCCTGTGGCACTGCTGAGGTGTTATGGAAGACCAGGATGCTTGAATAGTGGTCTTCAGTTCTTCTGCATTGTTTGGTCTCATGTCTCTCATCTTTCTCTTGGCAATGCTCCATAGATTCTCTATGGGGTTCAGGTTAGGCGAGTTTGCTGGCCAATCAACCACAGTAATCCCACGGTCATTGAACCAGGTTTTGGTACTTTTGGCAGTGTGTGCCTCTCCATTCTTCCTCCAGACTCTGGGTCCTTAGTTCCCAAATGAGATGCAAAAGTTGTTCTCATCAGAAAAGAGGACTTTGGACCACTGAGCAACAGACCAGTTCTGTTTTTCTTTAGCCCCAGGTAAGGCGCTTCTGACGTTGTTTGTTGTTCAGGAGTGGCTTGACAAGAGGAATACGACATTTGAAGCCCATGTCCATGATAGCCGTCTGTGTGTGGCGGCTCTTGATGCACTGACTCCAGCCTCAGTCCACTCTTTGTGAAAGTCCCCAACACTTTTGAATGGCCTTTTCCTGACAATCCTCTCCAGCTGCGGTCATCCCTGCTGCTTGCGCACCTTTTTCTTCCACACTTTTCCCTTCCACATAACTTTGTGTTAATGTGCTTTGATACAGCACTTTGGGAACATCCAACTTCGTTTGCAATTACCTTTTGAGGCTTTCCCTCCTTATGGAGGGTGTCAATGATGGTTTTCTGCACAACTGTCAGGTCAGCAGTCTTTCCCATGACTGTGATTCCTACTGAACCAGACTGAGAGACCATTTAAAGGCTCAGGAACCCTTTGCAGGTGTTAGCTGATTAGAGTGGGACACTTTGAGCCTAGAATATTGAACCTTTTCACAATATTCTAATTTTCTGAGATTGTGGATTTGGGGTCTTCATGAGCTGTAAACCATAATCATCTCACTTATGACACATCACGGCTTGAACTATCTTGCTTTGCATGTAATGAGTCTATCTCATATATTAGGTTCACCTTTTAAGTGGCATTACTGAAATAAATGAACTTTTGCACGATATTCTAATTTTTCGAGTTTCACCTGTATGTTCAAGGAATCATTTAAATTTGCTGGTTTTAGCCAGGATCTTTGATGGAAAAGATGCAACCCTTTTTTCTCTCTCTCTCTCTCTCTCTTTTTTCCTTTTATTTGTGAGACAAAACACAGATACATTCTTTAACATGCCCTTTGTTATTTATTTATTTGCTTGTTTGTTTACTTCTCCATTCTATGCACATAAATTGCCATTCATCCAAAAATAAGCCGGTGCCGTTTAAAGCTGTACACCAAACGTTTTAGTACACTACAGTGAAATATCAAAACATCCTCAAACAACATGAAAAAGTCATTAAAAGACCTGTGATAAAATAGATCAATTTTAGCAATCCTGCACAAGCAGAACCTCAGTCTTCCTTTCCATTCTTTCTTTTTCTTAAGACAGCCAAATCATACTATTAAACATATTATTAATTATGTGTCCTGGCATACTGAAAACGAAAATAGTGACATAGCATTTGTGAGACCCACTACAGATAGTTCCAACATTTGGGGTGGGAATTTTGATCGCTAAGCGATGTGGTCCTTAAGAGAGTCACCACATGACCGGACCCCAATTTTGTGATCATTTTTACCATGGCCATTACATGAATCACACATTCGTTAAGTGACTCAGACAGTTGTTAAGTGATCCATGCAGTCATTAAGTGAATCGCACACTTGTTAAATGAATCTGGCTTCCCTCGTTGACTTTGTCGGTTGGAAACTGCCTGGGAAAGTTATAAATTGAGATTAAGTATGTTTCACCCTTCCTACATACAGGCCAGTGGACAAATGGCCAAATTACATTTAATAAGGTAAAGACAGCAATGGGCCACACACCCAAGGAACCGGGCAGTGCTTCATTTGTGACGTCAGAGCCGCCATCTTGACTTTTTGGGGAACCCATTCCCAACCTGCCTCTTAAGAATATTAGAGATTAACTGAGTTGGAACGGATCTTGGAGGTCTTCTAGTCCAATCTTCTGCCCAAGATGGAGACCTTATAGCATTCTGGACAAATGGTTGTCCAGTCTCTTTTCAAAAGCCTCCATTGAGCACCCACAACTTGTGGAGGCAAGCAGTTCCCCTGGTTAATTGTCCTCACTGTCAGGAAATTTTTCCTTAGTTCTAGGTTGTTTCTCTCCTTGATTAGTTTCCATCCGTTGCTTCTTGTCCTGCCTTCTGGTGCTTTGGAGAACCCTAACCCTAACCCTTTTCTCCATGGTAGTCCCTCAAATACTGGAAGACTGCTATCCTGTCACCCCTAGTCCTTCTTTTCATTAAACTAGCCAAACCCAATTCCTGCAACCATTCTTCTTATGTTTTAGCCTCCAGCCCCCTCGTCCTCTTTGTTGCTCTTCTCTGTACTCTTTCTAGAGTCTCAACATCTTTTTTACGTCGTGGTGACCAAAACTGGATGCAGTAGTTCAAGTGAGGTCTAAGTCTTAAAGAGTTTAATTTGAGACTTAGATCAGACCCCAGGTTTAGCTTTGCTTTAAGGGGAGATAATAATCAAGGGAGACCCTTGGGACAGTGTAATGCGCATGTCACACCCAAGGAACCAAAAATGACATGAGCACTTACTTCAGAGTACTGTACTTGATAGACAGCAACCTTGCCAGACTAAAGTATTTATCTGGGTAACTATAGATATACCCTGGGAACTGCTAGGGAGGGTCTGCCTCACCCTCTTTCTGCCAACCAGACTGTAAGGACCCACCCCACTTTGCATCTTAAGAAGACAGAACTCTTGGAATAGTTCTTCCAACAGGCATCCTTTATTAAGAGAAAATGGTTGCAGGCGTTCTAGACAGGACTTGGGGGCCAAGCTCTCCCATTCAAGGTTTTAAGGGGTTCCCCAGTAGCCCCACCCAATCACCCCCTTCTTCCAGTGACAGTCTCAGGCATTACACTCCCACCTCCTTTTCCTTACTGCCGGCTGGAGGGAGACTTCAGAGAGGAGTACATGAAAGGTAATAGCCCCATTGTTATGGTTAGTCCTTTTGGTGATATCCACATCCAGTCCCTTTGAAGTGTACTGAAGGAAGTGAGGGCCACAAAGCCCCTTTGCTCACCCCTTCACCGTATGGCAGAATCCAGAGAAGGCAGGAATGGGGTTTTCTATAGTTGATAACTAGAGATGAAATATAATTGGATTCTGACACAGACACTCCAAGCTGCATTACCTCTGTGCTCCTGGGGAAAGATGCCACTCTGCATTAAATTCCACCACATCACCATTTTTCACTGCAACACGACCGATACAACCTGCAGCCCCAGGGGACTCAGCTGGGGGGGGGGCACGGAGGGGCTGTGGCCTTGTCTCCTCACAGGAATGTCGAGTCTTGGATAGCAACAAAATTCTGCCTCCCCCTTCCTCCCCCCTTGCTGGCCTGGCGGAGCGTATCCCCCATTTGCTGAAGGCTCGGGTATAGCTTCCCCTCCGAGGCCGTCTCTCCAGGACTCGGGAGCTCCACGGCTACGCAATGGGGCCGAGACCAGTCGGCCCCCTTCTCTTGGATCCCTTCTTGCTCCGAGCGCTTGGGGGTCTGGCCACCGCTGTCCAGCATCTTCGGCCTCGGCTGATGCTCCAGACGGGGTCTCAGTGTCTTCTCCGCCGTGTCAGGACACCGGGAGACTCCGGAGGCATCTGAGCGGCCCCATCTGCTCCGTTCAGCCGGATGCTCAGTCGCTGCTGAACAGCGGCTGGACAGGGAAGGTGGATGGAGCATTGGGAAGGTCCCCAATGGGTCTGGCAAAGGGCTAGCAGTGGGTGAGGGTACCGAGGCCTCCTGCAGGGATAAGAAGCAGGGGGCTGGGGGAGGACAGACCAGCCCCCTCTCTTTCTTGCCATACTCCTCCATTGCGTTTGCACACTCAGCACAGAACTTAGTGGGCTTGCAAACAGAGGGAGGGGATGGGCAGAGGTAGTTCTTGGCAGCAGGAAGTCCTTGAGCCTCATAGTCCCCCAGCAAGTTGGCTGGATCAAATTCCAGGCTGCAGGCCAGCTTGCTGCTTCCAGGGCTCAAATCAGACGGGGCAGAACTGCTCCGGGTACTGGAGGCTCCATCTTTGAAAGGGGGAGGGGGAGGAATGACATCCAAGAGAGGTTCAGAATAAAGAGCCATGGGGTTCTCTCCCTCGGGCTGGGCCTGGATGCCGGATTGGGGGAGCAGATCCAAAACCTGGATAAGGTTGAGAAACGGACAGAAACAAGGAGATGGTTTGAAGATCCCAAACTTTTCAAGAACCTGCTACTCATTGGCAAAAATTTCTGCTTATTTGAAGGATCATACACAAGAAAGATATATTATTGCATGGAGAAGATGGATAGATTATATTCAGAAAAAATATGGGACTTTAAAGTTTCATTTATTTTGTGAGTAAATTTTATAGTAACTGTTGTAGAGATTTGTTTATATGTCTTAATTTAAGGGGAGTTAAAGGTTAAGTATGATGTTTTTTTCTTTTTTCTTTCTTTTTTTCCCCTTTTTTATTATTGTTAACTTTCTTATTAATAACCCTGTACTCTGCTCTGGGAAGCGAGGGGGGGAGGGCTGAGGGTGGGTGGGTGGGTGAGTGGGTGGGTAATGATAATATAGTCATAGTAAATGCTTGGGCATTTCCCCTATGCTCCGTTCATGTGTGTGAGAGGGATGAGAGGGGAGGAAGGAGTAAGGAGGAAGTAGGATGGTTAGAGGAGATGGGGAGGGGAAGAGAGTAGGAGGGGAGGAGAGAAAGAGGAAGGAAGTAGGAAAGGTTTAGAGAGGGTGGACGCAGCCTGGGGGGAATGGGCAGGCAGTACCAATGGTTAATTGTATTTTGTATGAATAAATGGAAAATAAAAACTTTTTTAACAAAAAAAAAAAAAAGAACCTGCCATTCATTTAACCATCATGACACTGTTTGTCAACCCTGGCAACTTTAAGATGGGTGGATTTCAACTCCCAGAATTCTCCAGCCAGTCCACGTATCTTAAAGTTGATAAGATTGAGACACAATGTTCTCTTATCTATATCTGTCTGTCATCTGTCTGTTATCTATCTGTCTGTCTGCCCGTCCGACCATCCGTCCATCTGTCCAACCGTCCATCCATCCATCCATCCATCATCCATCTATCATCTCTCTCTTTCTCTCCTCTCTATCATCCATTTATCCATCTCTGGAATTCAAGTCTTTTTTTGAAATTACAGTGGTTTGGTAAAATCCCTCTCATAGCTGGCTGGGAAATTCTGGGAATGGAAGTCCATTCATCTTAAACTTGCCGAGGCTGAGAAACACTGAGTCATGGATTTTTTTTCCAAATAATTCCTGGCAAAGGGTTCAGAAGTAAAATTAGCCATGAGTCAATGGTTGTGCATCCCAAATGCCATAGTCCTTATATATCTGGAAAGTGCAGTTTGGGAAAGGCAGACTTTCTACTTCATGTGTCAAAACTACAATTTGTTCCTTGTGGACTAGAAGATGTCCAAAGTTCCCTCAACCCTCAAATTCTATGTTGTATGTTCTATGATTCTTTACTTAATTACACTGAATACTGAGCATGTAGAAGGGGTTCAAATATGTGTGTAGGTCTGTTATGATGATGGTCCAGAGCACTTGGAACAACTAGATAGTGTAAGGACCCACCCCACTTTGCATCTTAAGAAGACAGAACTCTTGGAATAATTCTTCCAACCGGCATCCTTTAATTAAGAGAAAATGGTCGCAGGCGTTCTAGACAGGACTTGGGGTCCAAGCTCTCCCATTCAAGGTTTTAAGGGGTTCCCCAGTAGCCCCACCCAATCCCCCCCTACTTCCAGCGACAGTCTCAGGCATTACACTCCCACCTCCTTTTCCTTACTGCCGGCTGGATGGAGACTTCAAAGAGGAGTACATGAAAGGTAATAGCCCCATTGTTATGGTTAGTCCTTTTGGTGATACACACATCCAGTTCCTTTGAAGTTGTACCGAAGGAAGTGAGGGCCATAAAGCCCCTTTGTTCACCCCCTTCCCTTCATCGTATGACAGAATCCAGAGAGGGCAGAAATGGGGTTTTCTATAGTTGATAACTAGAGATGAAATATAATTGGATTCTGACAAATATATTGTCTACACATAAAAGGAAGCATAACCTCTGTACCTTGAATAACAGAAGGAAGCCAGACAATAAAGGTACAAAAGGCCCATTTGCTCCCACCACTGCTATCTCTCAGCTTTCTTCCTACCTGTTCCACAACCCAGTGCATTCCACCTGGTCCCTAGCATTCACATGCCATTATTTATCCCAACCTATATTTCGAGGCAAGTGAAGTACTCACATTAATTTTCTCCGAGATGCAAATTATGTTTTGGAGTCTGATAACCCGTTCCAGTTCAGAGATTCGGTGGTTCCAAGTCTGCCTTTCCTCTGCCATAGTCTGTGCCTAAGAAGAAAGACAGGTGTGGGGCCAAATAGGCCGAGATGTGTTAGATTAGAACAGCGGTCTTCAAACTTGGCCCTTTTATGACTTGTGGACTTCAACTCCCAGAATTCCTCAGCCAGTGTGCCTGGCTGAGGAATTCTGGGAGTTCAAGTCCACAAGTCATAAAAGGGCCACGTTTGAAGATCCCTGGATTAGAATAATGACCTAAGGGCAGACCTCTATCAAACCCACAGAAATTCAAATGTTGTATTTATTTGTCTGTTTGTTTATTGATCTATTTATTTATTCATATCCTGCCTCAAGGGACCCACAGAAATTTAAATGTTGTGTTTGTTTGTTTATCTATCTACTTATTTATTTATTCATAACCTGCCTCAAGGGATGCAAATAACTCAAGGCAACAAATATGTCCAACACACCTTCCTCCTATTTTTCCCACAACAACTTGCAAGGTGTGTAAGGCTGAGAGAGGAGGACTGGCTCAAAGTCATCCAACTGGCTCTTGGCCTAAAATGGGAATAGAACTCATTGTCTCCTGGTGATTGGTCCAAAGTCACCCAGCCAATTTCCACGCCTAAGGTTGGACTAGAACTCACTGTCTCCTGGTGATTGGCCCAAAGTCACCCAGCCAATTTCCATGCCTATGGCAGGACTAGAACTCACCATCTCCTGGTGATTGGCCCAAAGTCCCCCAGACAATTTCCATGCCTAAGGCGGGACTAGAACTCAACGTCTCCTGGTGATTGTCCCAAAGTCCCCCAGACAATTTCCATGCCTAAGGCAGGACTAGAACTCACTGTCTCCTGGTGATTGGCCCAAAGTCCCCCAGACAATTTCCATGCCTAAGGCGGGACTAGAACTCAACGTCTCCTGGTGATTGGCCCAAAGTCCCCCAGAAAATTTCCATGCCTAAGGCAGGACTAGAACTCACTGTCTCCTGGTGACAGGCCCAAAGTCATCCAGACAATTTCCATGCCTATGGTGGGACTAGAACTCACTATCTCCAGGTGATTGGCCCAAAGTCACCCAACTGATTTTTTTTGCCTAAGGTAGGACTAGAACTCACCATCGCGTGGTTTCTAGCCTTAATCACTAGACCAAGCTAGCTCTACCATCCAGACCCAGAATTAGCAGGCATGAGTTGGGCAACCAGAAAAATCTAATTAATTAAGTAATTAATTCTGCAGTTATTACAGTAGATACCAGGCTTTCCAAGCTGATACCTAAAAATGATTTAAGACTCTAATTCCCATAATTCCTCGTAGATGGAAAAATGCCTGACATAGTCAAGGCAGAGAGGACGTGTTTCTGCAGCATGAAAGCTTATTTATGATCTTAATTTGTTATTATTGGAAAATAGAAAACGTAGCTCACCTACTCACTAACCTTGCAGCTATTAGCAGAACATACAGATGGTATAAGATTTCAGAGTATTTAAAATTATTCTATCTGGAATTACGTTTAGAAGCAGGCTACCAACTTAGTATGTCATTGTAATCAGTTAAATAACTCAATATACAATTAACAATATGAATAAGCGATACAACAGGTTTCTTACAATTCTCTGAAGTTTCTCTTCTAACAACTGGTTGGTGTGACGTGTGTTGGAATACTCTTCTTGAATCCTATTTGAGGAAAAGTGGAAAGAAATGAAAATCGTTCTGAATAAATGTTCTACGCAGAGAAATTTGGTACTAAGTAAGTTTTTCTCAACCTTGGTCATTTTAAGATTGGGTGGACTTCAACTCCCAGAATTCCTCAGCCAGCATCTTTTAAGCTGGGCGAACTTCAACTCCAAGAATTCCTCAGCCAGCATCTTTTAAGCTGGGCGAACTTCAACTCCCACAATTCCTCAGCCAGCATCTTTTAAGCTGGGCGAACTTCAACTCCCACAATTCCTCGGCCAGCATCTTTTAAGCTGGGCAAACTTCAACTCCCAGAATTCCTCAGCCAGCATCTTTTAAGCTGGGCGAACTTCAACTCCCAGAATTCCTCAGCCAGCATCTTTTAAGCTGGGCGAACTTCAACTCCCAGAATTCCTCAGCCAGCATCTTTTAAGCTGGGCGAACTTCAACTCCCACAATTCCTCAGCCAGCATCTTTTAAGCTGGGCGAACTTCAACTCCCAGAATTCCTCAGCCGGCATCTTTTAAGCTGGGCGAACTTCAACTCCCACAATTCCTCAGCCAGCATCTTTTAAGCTGGGCGAACTTCAACTCCCAGAATTCCTCAGCCAGCATCTTTTAAGCTGGGCGAACTTCAACTCCCAGAATTCCTCAGCCAGCAACTTTTAAGCTGGGCGAACTTCAACTTCCAGAATTCCTCAGCCAGCATCTTTTAAGCTGGGCGAACTTCAACTCCCACAATTCCTCGGCCAGCATCTTTTAAGCTGGGCGAACTTCAACTCCCAGAATTCCTCGGCCAGCATCTTTTAAGCTGGGCGAACTTCAACTCCCAGAATTCCTCAGCCAGCATTCTGGGAGTTGAAGTCCACTTGTCTTAAAGTTGCCGACGATAAGAAACGCTGAAACTACAATAATAGTTCCCAAATAGCAAAGTGTGGTTCAAAAATATTTTAATATTAAGCTCCTCCCAAAAGTAAGTTGGACTACCCGGAACCTCACCCCTTGAAGACCTCAACGTGCTTTCAATCTTCCTTACCTGCTAAAATTTTCCTCTAAAGTCTCCAAAGTCTCTTCCCGTTTTTTTTGCAGGTGTCGTTCAGCAAATGCAGGTTTGGAGTCCAAAACAGGAATTTTTGGTAGCTGCTGCTCCTGGGAAGACCTACCATGAGAACAGAAAGTCCATTTTATTCGTTATTCACCCAGAATCACGCAAGTGTGCTGGGCAAGAAGGACACTCCTCAACTTACAACAATTCATTTCCTGTTTGACGTTACAAAGGCACTGATTTTTGCTGCATCCCCAGGGTCACGTGATCAAAATTCAGACGCTTGGCAGGTGGCATGTACTTATGACAGTTGCAGTGTCTCCCAGGTCACGTGATCCCCTTTTGCGACCTTCTGACAAGCAAAGTCCATGGGGAAGCCAGATTGACTTCACAACTGTGTTACTAACTTAACAACTGCAGTGATCCACTTAGCAACTGTGGCAAGAAAAGTCGTAAAATGGGGCAAATTCACTTAAGAAACGGGTTGACTAACTTAACCGCCGCAGTGATCCACTTAGCATCTGTGGCAAGAAAGGTCGCAAAATGGGACAAAAAACTCACTTAACAATTGTCTCACTTAGCAACAGAAACATTGGGCTCGGTTGTGGGTCATAAGTCAAGGACTTATATAGAAATTTGAAAAATAAATAAAAAAATAATGCCGAAGTAGGACGAATTGATGTGTCAATGTGCATTTCCAGAGATCATCTGGATGGGTGGAATGGATCCGTTTGGGGGATTTGCGCCACAAATAAAAAAAAAACAGAAATAAGTGCCTGACTTGTGTTTGCATTTCCAACATCTATCTCACATTTTTAAAAACATTTTTGTTTATCATGTACTGTATGGTGGACATGTGTTAAAGCAAAGAGGTACTGGACAAAAATACATACTTGGCTAGAAAAGGTGTTGGGAAAACATGTAGATTTTAAACCTGAACTTTTCTTATTAGGTATAATGTCAGAAAAGATTGATAAACAAAGTTTATCAATATACTTGATTCTACATGTGATAACAGTGGCAAGAATCATATTCGCGCAACACTGGAAAAATGAAGAAATGCCACCAGAGGAAGAAATAATTTTAAAAATGGTAGAATGTGCGGAAACGGACAGACTCACTTTGAGGTTGAAAGAAAAAGAAGGAACAGAATACTTTCAAACTTGGGACTTATTTTATCAATGGCTGGAGAAAAGAATAAAGGATTAGGAATTAAATTTGTATTAGTGAATGAATGAATAAGTACCACTGAACTGTGTGAAAAAAATTAATAAAAACTTCATTAAACCAAAAACAGAAATAGTGCCCAATCCACTTTGATGGTCTGGATTAACACCAATATTCAATTTAAAGCTGATTGGATGCTCTCTCCAACTTGAACAGGCTTTCAAAAGGCATCTGAAGATGGAGTCAGATTTTTAGACTGAACAACAGTGCCTCCAAACCAGTTGGGACAATTTCAGACACACATTAAACCAACACAGTGTAGAAATAAAAATACAAAATACACAATGTACTGTAGTTCAAAGGAGGCATCGGGGGGGGGGGGGGCTCAGAAAGCAAGTGCTCCCAGCTAAGTAACCATTCATTCATTCATTCATTCATTCATTCATTCATTCATTCATTCAATATTTCTTAACTGCCCATCTCTCTTGGGAGTGTGTTTCTAAAGGAGATGCAGAATAACAGAATAACAGGGTTGGAAGGGACCTTGGAGGTCATCTAGACTAGTCCAGGCCTTTTCAATCTTTTCACCCATTGTACCACTTTTAGGATATGGCAACATCCGAGTACCACCAGTCGCCTAGCAAAGTGTCAAAAACTTGGTGACCCCCCCCAAAAAGGAAAAAAGTGATAAAGTACAGATAGTCCTCGACTTACGACAGTTTGCTTAATGACTGTTCAAAGTTACAATGGCACTGAAAAAAGTGCCCCCCAAGCCACAGCCGAGCAAGACACCTGCCTGCCCGCTCAGTGGCATTCTTCCTCCTGTCCGAGGTTTTCATTGTTGTGAGCATTTCTGTTGAGGATTGGCAGCGGGGGTGGGGTGGGGGGTGTTTGGGTTTTATTCCCCCCCCCTTCTGCTGGGTGGTTGCAGCAGGTTTTGGTCACTTCAACTGACCCTGGGACACTGTGACCGTCATAAATATGAATCAGTTGCCAAGCATCTGAATGTAAATCACAAGACCCTGGAGTTGCTGCAACATTCCAGCTGATTGGCGCTTCTTCTGGGCTCAGTGGAAGCACCAGGATCAGCGCTGAGCTCCAGCTGGACACTGGTGCTGATCCTGGAGCTTCCGCTGAGCCCTGACAGCCCCGAAGAAGCACCGATCAGCTGGAAAGCAACACTGATCCTGGGGCTTCCGCTGAGCCCTGACAGCCCTGCAGCTCCAGCCGTCTCTCGCTCAGGCTTGTGCGGTGCTGCCACCGGTTCAGCTCATTCCCCTCCCCCACTACCACTTTTCTAGGATGGTTGAGTACCACCTGCCAGGTGCCAATGTACCACAGGTGGTATCCGTACCACTGGTTGAAAAGCCCTCGTCTAATCCAACCCCCTGCTCAGGCAGAAAATCTTATGTCAGTATGCCTAAAAGGATGCAGGTCTACTCACCTGGATGGTTTGGGGTTCACGTCTACCAGAAGTTCCTGAAGAGCAAAAGAAAAAAAAAACAGTATTTGAATCCTTACTCTTTATCTCCTTCAACAGGTAAATGATCAGCCCTTAAGACTCAGAGGGATTAGAAACGGGGATCTCCGCAGAGATTGGATCTGTTCTGGAACCTGAATCAAGATGCTTTGTAATTCAAGGCCAGACAGATAACTCAGCAAAGATGATTATAAAACAAATATTTATTCAGGAATACTGGAAGAACTCACGTTTCAGTAGTTTCATCTGGATGTTACATATTTGATTCATCTTTGTAGGTAAAATCATTAATTCCTTCACCTCAACTTCTAGCGTTAATTAAAACCGTGTCTGTCCTCCAGTGATCCCATGCTTATCTCAAAGACATTTCAAACTGCTGGCACGTAGCCAGGATATCCTGTGATGAACTTAGTAGCCCCTCCTACTGACTTGTTAACATGGGGTTCACTGAATAGCTAAACTACATTACCCATAACCCATCTCTTAAGGAGACAGCGCTTAACCCTATAAATGCCAAACATTCTAACACATAGTTCTCATCTAACTGGCTGATCCAGAACATGATCCAAAAGGATTTCCATTGCAAGCCTATCTTTGCGGCTGATTCCCAAACCAGGGCTTTCTGGATAGGATCTTCTTTCCTGCAGTTTGCTTTGGTTCGCTTTCTAAAGTGGCAATAACAACAATAGAAAAGCCATACCTGCTGGGAACTATGAGAACTGAAGTCCAACATGCCCACTTAAAAAAAAAAGTTCTCTTTCTTGATATGAGTAATATAAAAAAGTTGAAATGACTTAGATAAAGGAAATGTTTTAGATACTTAAATGTGATTGAATTTAAGAAAATTATAATGGATAAAAAAAATTGTATAAGAGTTAAAGGACTAGATGGACTAGATGTATTAAATGGAATGTTTAAAGATTAAACATATTTTTAATTATAGTTAAAAAGAATAAGAAATTTAGGAAATAAATATGCATTAGGAGGGATATATATTTTAAGTAGTATGTTATTTTTTATGTTTCTTTACTCTTGCTCTCCTTTCTTTCTTTTTCATTGTTTTATCTATTCCTTAAGAAATGTAAAAGTGTGAGATGGTTCATATGGAAAAATAGAGTTAAATTTTTAAATGTAATCAATTTTTGAAAAAATCTTAACCAGTAAGAATACCTAGAATTTGGTGGGAGAAACACATTAAAATAAAGACTGTAACAGGATCTATGCTAAGGCAACCAGAATGATTGGATAGAAAAGAAATATGATGTTGATGTGGTTATTATTTTTAGGAATATTGGGGAAAATTATATATGTAATTGTTATCTATCAAAACAAAAAGAATTATATTAACGCAATGTTTGCAAAAGAGGATGTTTTGGGGAAAGAGGAAATCAACTAAAACCGTTATGTGGGTCTTCTCCTTCTTCAGGATGTAGAGAATCTGGGATAGGTGGCTAGGGAGTCTCTTGTTTTGACAAAAAGCCTTGTACCTTATAAAGCATCTGACTTTTCCTCGCCACGCTCAATGACCATTCGTTGTCATCTGATTTCTCTGCTCCTCGGGGCACCGTCTCCTCTGCTTTCCTGAAGGACCATTCTTGAGCCTTGAGCTTCAGCACATGCTCTGAAGCGCCTTCACCATCCCTCCTTGCCCCACAAGGTTCTTCAGGCAAGTTGGCCAGAAAGGGAGTAAAGAGGGCCGATTCTGAACTGCTGCTAGTCTCATCCGCAGTCCTCACAGGTTTGACATTTGCCTGGAGCTGGTTGGGGCGGATGGAGGTGGCATCTCCTTTGGCTTCGAACTGTCCGACTCTTTTCTTCCTGGGCAAGGACATGTTCCCTGCATTTTTTCCCAGCAACGACTCCGATGAAATAGACTTGGTGCTGGGCGCTCTGTGGGTTGGAGAAGACCCCCGGGACTTCCAACCCAGAGACAGGAGATTTGAAGGACTCATGATTTGCTGGGTGACTTCGTTGAGGAACTCCGAAAAGCGTAGTTTGTCTTCTATCCGTCTGTTTTCTCCTAGGATAAGGGACTTCTTGGGGAGAGTCAGGTCCAGGCTTTTAGGAGAGGAGGGCTTCTCCTGCTCCTGCTGCTGGTGGTGGCATCTCCTGGGCTTTGGCGCCAAGAGAGGCTTCGCTCCTGTTGGCCGCTCAGTGATGGTCTCACTGGATCTGGTCTTCCACAATCGGCCGTCCTCCTCTACCACCCCGTTTCTCAAGACAGCCTGGCCAAGAGGATACCGGCTGGTCTTGGGGGGCTGCTGCAAAGCTGGAATTTCAGCTTCTTCACCGAAGGCAGGGCCCTGCTGCAGTACAGTGGCCTTGTAGAAGTTCTGCTCCAGGCCTTCAGCTTGTCCCACCTGCCGCCAGAGCTCCGGAGGGCCCTGCCCAAGAGGCAAATCGCCGGTCCCCACCCTCTGGCCTCGGACGAACGGGGTGAAGGACCCACCCAGCCTTCGGTTCTCCCGGGTGGGGTGAGAAGCTGCACCCTCCATCGCCACCTCCCTACAAGATCCAGACGGAGAAGAATGGTATTGAGAGGGCAGAGCCTCTTTTTCAAGTCTGGCTTCCAAGGACCACATGGCCGAGGAGGTGGAGGTGGACGAGCTTGAGGAGTGAACGGAGAAGCGGTCGTCAAAACTCTCCATCAGCAGGGGCAGATAGACCGTCTCCTTCTGCCGCTTGGCCTGCTGGACCGGCGTGAAGAACTTCTGTAGGACTTGGAGCTTCCCAGCTGGAACGCCACTGCCACCATTCTCCTCTGACCAGTGGGTTGGGTTGAATGCCACCGCCTGCTCCTTCTTACCCAGCTTTTGCTGGACGGCTGAGGCACTCATCTTGAGCAACGGGCGCCAGTCTGCTCCTAACCTCGTCTTCCCTGTTCATTTAGCCCAGGCCGGCCGATTTAGTGGAGCAGAAATCTGACTTGTCAATACAATCAGCCTTGGATGTCTGATTAAACTAACAGAGGCCATCGGTTTGACCGGAGCATTTGTTGGGCCTCTTCCCTCCCCACCGAGCCTGGTTTCATAAGCCAGTTCCTCCTTCTAAGCCCTTTGCCAACATCCTGGCGAAGATCTGAGTTTAAATGTCTCTGGAGTCTCCGTCATCCCGGTCCTGGTTATCCCAAAAATGCTTTTTTTTCCACGAGGCAACTGGACGTTCTTGTTTTTGTTTTTAAAAACATTTCGCTTCTCATCCAAGATGTTTCTTCAGCTCTGACTGAATGGTGGGGAATGGAAGGAAATCTCAGCTTAATGTAACAAGTGGGTTTAATGGAACATTGGGCTCTATCCAACAAAATGCAATATATTGGTGAGAAAAGTAAGGTTTTACACCTAGGCAGAGGAAAAAAACAAATGCATCGGTACAGAAGAGGCGGTATCTGCCTCAGGAAGAGTAATTGTGAGAGGGATCTAGAGGTTTAACCAAGGAGAGAAGCAACCTTAGAACTAAGGTGAAATTTCCTAACAGTGAGGACAAGTAACCAGTGGAATGGCTTGCCGTCAGAAGCTGTGAATGCTCCAACACTGGAGATTTTTAAGAAAAGACTGGACAGACATTTATCCAGAATGGTAAAAGGTCTCCTACTTGAGCAGGGGGCTGGACTAGAAGACCTCCAAGGTCCCTTCCAACTCTATTATTCTATGTTCTATGTCAGAATGGAATGGAATGGAATGGAATAGAATAGAATAGAATAGAATAGAATAGAATAGAATAGAATAGAATAGAATAGAATAGAATGGAATGGAACGGAACAGAACAGAACAGAAAATATGGAATGGAATGGAATGGAATGGAATGGAATGGAATGGAATAGAATAGAATAGAATAGAATAGAATAGAATAGAATAGAATAGAATAGAATAGAATAGAATAGAAAATATAGAATGGAATGGAACGGAACAGAACAGAAAATATGGAATGGAATGGAATGGAATAGAATAATGGAACAGAACAAAATAGAATGGAATGGAATGGAATAGAATAGAATAGAATAGAATAGAATAGAATAGAATAGAATAGAATAGAATAGAATAGAATAGAATAGAATAGAATAGAATAGAATAGAAAATATAGAATGGAATGGAACGGAACAGAACAGAAAATATGGAATGGAATAGAATAGAATAGAATAGAATAGAATAGAATAGAATAGAATAGAATAGAATAGAATAGAATAGAAAATATAGAATGGAATGGAACGGAACAGAACAGAAAATATGGAATGGAATGGAATGGAATGGAATAGAATAGAATAGAATAGAATAGAATAGAATAGAATAGAATAGAATAGAATAGAAAATATAGAATGGAATGGAACGGAACAGAACAGAAAATATGGAATGGAATAGAATAGAATAGAATAGAGTAGAATAGAATAGAATAGAATAGAATAGAATAGAATAGAAAATATAGAATGGAATGGAACGGAACAGAACAGAAAATATGGAATGGAATGGAATGGAATGGAATGGAATAATGGAACAGAACAA
The DNA here is from genome assembly GCA_039797435.1 of Crotalus adamanteus. Classification (NCBI taxonomy): domain Eukaryota; kingdom Metazoa; phylum Chordata; class Lepidosauria; order Squamata; family Viperidae; genus Crotalus; species Crotalus adamanteus. Next base: position 7,492,016 of record CM077934.1, read on the forward strand.
AATAGAATGGAATGGAATGGAATGGAATGGAATAGAATAGAATAGAATAGAATAGAATAGAATAGAATAGAATAGAATAGAATAGAATAGAATAGAATAGAATAGAATAGAATAGAATAGAATAGAATAAGAGATAATGGAATAGAATAGAACAGAATAGGAATAGAGTAAAATTAGAGTAAAATAGAACTGGAAGGGACCTTGGAGGTCTTCTAGTCCAGCCCCCTGCTCAAGCAGGAGAACCTATACCAGTGATGGCAAACCTTTTAGAGACCGAGTGCCCAAACTGCAACCCAAAACCCACTTATGTATCGTCGAGTGCCGGGTGGGTGTGGCCCATTGGGTGGGCGTGGCTGCATTGGTAATAGCAGACTGGGTGGGACTAAAAAGTTCAATCAATCAGTTCCAACTTTGCAAGATCTTTTTTTTTCGTGAGAAGTTGAAATTGATTGATTGAGCCTTTTTTTTTTTTTTTTGCACATGGCGGCGGTGGCCTAAAGCAAAAAGGTTTTATAAAACCCAGCTGAAAGTCTAGGACTGGGGCGATGGTGCACATGCCTGCAGAGAGGGCTCTGAGTGCCACCTGTGGCATGTGTACTATAGGTTCACCACCATGGACCTACACCATCTCAGACAAGGACTGTCTAGCCTCTTCTTAAAAATCTCCAGTGATGGAGCGCCCACGATTCCTGGTGGCAAGCTGTTCCACTGGTTGATTGTCCTCACTGTGAGGAAGTTTCTCCTTAATTCCAGGTTGCTTCTCTCTTTGATCAGTTTCCAACCATTGTTTCTTGTCTTGCTCTCTGGTGCTTTGGAGAATAATTCGACCTCCTCTGGATTTGGATTCTTTTATACTAGGAATGTATTTATACAATTTAAGATCCAAATAGGTCTGGATGGCTTATACTTGAAAAATAAGCAACATTAAATCTAATAAATAAATGGCTGACTGGGGAAGTCAGTGGTCGTGAAGGGGCCATTTTTGCCCACCCCTGCTTTAGAGCAATGTTTCGCAACCATGGGCACTTTAAAAGGGGTCGACTTCAATTCCCAAAATTTCCCAGCCAGTATGTGTTGAAGTCCACACATTTTACAGCTTACAGCTTTATAAACTGTGATTTATACATTGGTGGGTGGTGTAACCCCAAGCCATTGTTGTTTACTTCACAAACCAGGGTTTAACAATCCAGTTTAAGCAGACTGATTTCATATTTTCTTTCTCTTCCGAAAGCTAACATTCCGCTGAGCTGAGCAATCATACCAATAAATTGCATAAAGATGCTTTAACGATCCAACAGCAATAGAAGAGGAACATGGTATCTGGCATTGGATCATAAAACTGGGCAAATTCCACCCTGAGATTCGATAACAAAGATGAGAGATTAGATAGAACAGGGTTTCCCAATCTTGGGCACTTGAAGATGTGTGGACTTCAACTCCCAGAGTTCCTTATGCTCCCAACGTTCTCTATGCTAGCTCAGGTTGAGGAAGACTGCTCTGTTATCTAGAATCTCTCTCTGATCCCACTCTATCATCCATCTCGCCATCCATCCATCCATCCATTCATCCATCCATCCCCTTTGCAATTCAAATCTTTGCTTGCAATTCACACTGGGTGTGTAAAAGCCACATCTGGACAGTTACATAAACGCATAACCCTGGGAGCGCTTTTGCTTGTGTTTCAAAGCAAGTATTTAACAATAAAAATTGTATATTGACCCATGGTGCCGCATGGGGGGGAAAATCAATCCAGTGATTAGATTATTTTTAAACCATCGTTAGCGGACGTACAAAATGGAATTGGGATGCAGCCTTCAATAAACCCAGCTGGAAATTCTGCTAGGGTCTCACGCCCTTCCATGTCTCAGAATTTCAGTTCTGAGACATGGAAGACCCCAAGTGGTGCCCCCTGTCCAAGATCAACTGCCTACCCTCAAGGGCATCGTCGGACTTTAGCGGGTGGGAAAGCTGACTCAGCAGCTGGATGCAAAAAAAATAATAATATGATTTTTGCGGTCCTGTAAAGCAACAGCTTTTTAGTACTGTCTCACTGGAGAAGGACCTAATGCTGGGAAAGATGGAGGGCAAGAGAAGAAGGGGACGACAGAGAATGAGGTGGCTGGATGGAGTCCCTGAAGCAGCAGGCGTGAGCTTCAATGGACTCCAGAAGATGGCAGAGGACAGGAAGGCCTGGAGGAACGTGGTCCATGGGGTCGCGATGGGTCGGACACAACTTTGCAATTAACACCACCAACAACAAAGCAACAGCAAAATGGATTGGTTGGATGAGGGTAGCAAATTCTTTCAAGAGAATTTCTTGGACACAGGCAGTCCTCGACTTACGGCAGTTCATTTAGTGACCGTTCGAAGTTACAATGGCACTGAAAAAAAGAGACTTATGACCATTTTTCACACTTACGGCCCTTGCAGCATCCCCATGGTCACGTGATCTACATATGGGCGCTTGGCAACTGACTCACATTTACGACGGTTGCAGTGTCCTGGGGTCACGTGATCCCCTTTTGCGTCCTTCTGACAAGCAAAGTCAATGGAGGAAGCCAGATTCACTTAACAACTGTATTACTAACTTAACAACTGCAGTGAATTTAACAAATATTTCACTTAGCAACAGAAATATTGGGCTCAGTTGTGGTGGTAAGTTGAGGACTACCTGTATTTCACTGAAGTGTATTCACATGTTGCAGAGAAGTAATATTATCTATCTATCTGTCTATCTATATTATCTATCTATCTATTTATCTATCTATCTATCTATCTATCTATCTATCTATCTATCTATCTATCTATCTATCCATTCACTATTTATATCTGTGGAAAAAACTCTCTCCACGGAACCAGTCCCTGGTGTCCAAAGGGTTGGGGATCTCTGCCCTAGACCATTCCGGACCGTATACCATTCTAGTCTTTTAAAAATCTCCAGTGATGGAACCGTTCCAGTGTCAGCTGTTCTGAACATCAGGAAATTTCTTCTTAATTCTAGGTTGAATCTGTCTTTGATAAGTTTCCATCCATTAATTCTTATCCTGCCCTCAAGTCCTTTGGAAAACAGGTTGATCCCCCTCTTGTTTGTGACAACCCTTCAAGGATTGGAAGACAGCTATCCTGTCACCCCAAATTCTTTTCTTTGTTAGATTAAACATAACCTAGTTCCCTCAATTGTTCATTGTACACTTTAGCCTCCAGATGTAGGAGATGACCAGGCTGAGCCTGAGGGAGGGAGGGGTCAAGTATGTCATCAGCCTGGAGTCCCTTCATGTCCACAAGAGATCCAAGTCCAGCCCATCTTGAATTCCATTGATTCTTATTTGCCAATTTCTTTGACCATTAGTAGTTCAGATTCTTGTAGAGAGCATAAGTGTCAGAATCCAATTATGTTTCATTTCTAGTTATCAACTATGGAAAACCCCATTTCTGCCCTCTCTGGATTCTGTCATACTACGAAGGGGAAGGGAGATGAGCAAAGGGGTTTTATGGCTCTCACTTCCTTCATTAAAATTTCAAAGGGACTGAATGTGGATTTCACCCAGACCATAACAATATGGCCATTGCCTTTCATCTACTCCTCTCTGAAGTCTCCCTTCCGCCGGCCGTGAGGAAAAAGGGGGTGGAAATGTAACGCCTGGGATTGTCGCTGGAAGGATGGTGGGGTGGGGGCTGCTTGGGAACACTTAAAACCTTGAATGGTAGGGGTTGGCCCCTCAGATCCTGTCAAGAACGCCTGCAACCATCTTCTCTTAATAAAGATGCCTGTTGGACGAGATATTCCAAGAGTTCTGTCTTCTTAAGATGTAAAGTGAGGTGGGTCCTTACAATAAGCTTGCAATAAACCTGAATAGAATAGCTTGTTTTAATATAATTTCTGAATGTTTTGTTACCAAACTAAGTAACTTTATCAGCAGGATTTTCCTGTCCTATTCTCCTTCGCTCATGTCTTGTGTGCCAGTGTGGTCAGTTGGTCATGCGATTGGTTGCTTGGAGCTATATTTGAATTCCGAGCAGCTGATTGATTCCCTTGTTGATTGGCACTTCGAATGGTCTGGCTTCTTATATATTGATATGATGGATCTAAATCAATATGTTTGTTAACTGCTCCTTTGGTGAAAAATCAGGTCTCAGTAAGTTTACACCCATATAACTTTGAAATAATAGGAAATATTTGTAGCTTGGATTTTAGATTTTGGCTGTGGTTTGTTCTCCAAGCTTGTTTTAATATAATTCCTGAACGTTTTGTTACCAAACTGTTACCATCACGAGGACTTTTTTTTTTTTCTAAATCTCTCCCAATTCCTTTATGGAACAAACAAGTTTATGGCCAGATATTAACCAGTAGGATAAAACTGACTAAGTCAGACTGCAGCGAAAAAGTCTTCTCCACCCAAAAGGATCAGCAGATCTTTCCAAGTTAAAAGATGAGTATTTGACTGGCACATTCAATTTCTAACACTGTCTCCATTTTTAACTGAATTTAAGTACCTCTTGCTAGAAGTGGTAATACTAAATACTCTACATCAGGGTTTCTCAATCTTCGCTGCTTGAAAATGGGAGGACTTCAACTCCCAGAATTCCTGGATGGCTGAGGGATTTTGGGAACTGAAGTCCACACATTTTCAAATGGCCAGGTTTAAGAAACACCGATGTAAATTATTGAAAGATGTAAGGAATTACACCCTGGGTTACGAGAATGATAAACATTATATATTATATTGTATTGTATTATTATACATTACATTATTATATATTATATTGTATTATTATTATTATAGCTTTTATAGAAAACGAACAAAGAATATCGCCAGACTTTGGAGTCTTATCAACAGGACTTGTCAGAAAGAGGATGCTTCACACCATCCCGCATAAAGATGTCCAATCTTTGTTGAAAGCTTCAGTGGTGAAGCACCCAGACCCCTCCTGTTCAGGTAGTCCTCGACTTAGGACGAGAATTCATTAAGTGGCATGGTCATTCAGTGAGGCATCAGACGAACGCGACCAACTTACGACCTGTTTGCCACGGTTCAGCAAATCACTGCGGTCCTTAAGGCAAGACATCGTGCAACTCGCAAACTTCCTGTCCGAAATGCTATCACACGCTTGAGCTTCACGTCCACTGTCAAGTCTGCCATGAACTGGGGGGGGGGGGGGAAACGGAGGTAGTTGGGAGGTGGGGGGGGAAGCTAACTGCTCATTGTACCTTCCATAGACACCAGTTCAGCGTCAAAGCCTGGGAACCAAATGCAATGGCTCACCAACCAGCCCGCCGTTGAAGAGAGAGTTCTCAAAATGGATGTATTCAAATATAATTGGACAAGAAGGGACCAGCAAAGGGGAGGAACTGGACGGAGAAAGTTAAATGGGAAAAGTTTGGCACGCAAACCTCAGTTCTGGCTTTACTGTAATTCCACTTGGCTTTTAGTAAAGCATACCTTTCACTACAAATGGGAGTCGAGGGTCTTTCTTAAAGAAAGGACCAAGTCAGGGCAGGTCTGACACTTCCCTATTGACTTAGTTTGTCATAAACTGGCTGGGAAAGGTCTTAAATGGTGATCACGTGACTGCAGGAAGTTCCAGTCAAAAAGGCCAGGTTGCCAAGCCTCCAGATCACAATGAGGTGGCGGTGGGGACACTGCAGCAGTTGCCAAGTGTGAGGGCTGGTCATAATTAACTTTTTCAGCACCGCTGGAACTTTGAATGTTCAGTAAGCAAATGCTTCTAAGTCAGTGGTTCTCAACCTTTTTAATGCCGCGACCCGCCCCCAACCGGTCGTAAGTCGAGGACTACTCAACCGATCGTAAGTCGAGGGCTACTCAACTGGTGCAGCACCGTTTGCAGAATGGGACCTTTGGCGGGCTCAGCAGGGCAGAGACAGCCTGGACAATTCCTATTGGCTTTGGAAAGCCAATAGAATGAGACTCTATTCAAGAGAGACTATTCTATTGGCTTTCAAAAGCCAATAGAATAAAAGGGAGTAGCACAGCTAAGGAAAAGGGGGGGAAAATGGCGGACTGCGTTGTTTGGCGACCTCCGTGAAATGGTCGTTCGGCCCCAAATGGGGTCCCGACCCACAGGTTGAGAACCACTGTTCTAAGTCAAGGACTACCTGTATGTCCTCATCCTGCCGTGTCTAGCAGTGTCTTCTGATGATCCATCATGCAAATTAGGAGACCTGGAAGTTGTTCGAACAAACCTAGGTCGGGCTTAATTGGGGGGAAAAAAATCACCCTTGATTTACGACAATTGAGCCCAACATTTCTGCTGCTAAACGAGACAGCGGTTAAGTGAATTTTGCCCCATATTACGACCTCCCTTGCCACGGTTGTTTTGTGAATCACTGCAGTTAAGTTAATAACACCGTGGTTAAGTGAATCTGGCTTCTCCGTTGACTTTGCTCGTCGCAAAAGGGGATCACGTGACCCTGGGACACACGGCAGCCGTCGGAAAGCCATGCTGGTTGACAAGCGTCAGAATTCTGATCTAGGTGACCTTGGGGATGGTACAACGGTTGTAAGAAAACAAGTCACAAGTCGCTTTTTTCCAGTGCTGTTGTTAACCTGGAAGAGTCATAAACGAATGTCTGTTTAAGTCAGTGGTTCTTAACCTGTGGGTCGGGACCCCATTTGGGGTCGAACGACCATTTCACGGGGGTCGCCAAACAACGCAGTCCGCCATTTTTTCCCCCCTTTTCCTTAGCTGTGCTCCTCCCTTTTATTCTATTGGCTTTTGAAAGCCAATGGAATAGACTCTCTTGAATAGAGTCTCATTCTATTGGCTTTCAAAAGCCAATAGGAATTGTCCAGGCTGCCTCTGCCCTGCTGAGCCCGCCAAAAGCCCCATTCTGCAAACGGTGCTGCACCAGTTGAGTAGTCCTCGACTTACGACTGGTTGAGTAGTCCTCGATTTACGACCGGTTGGGGGTCGCGGCATTAAAAAGGTTGAGAAGCACTGGTTTAAGTCGAGTACTACGTGTATAAGGTTATTCAGGGCTGGAAGAGGCAAACTTTGGGATGGAATTTAGAGGGAGAAATACAAGTGAATAGTTCAATGTCTATGGAGGTTCTCCTCCTCCAGGTCATGGTGGTCCCAAAGGCGCTTTTTCACGAGGCAACTGGACTTTCTTGTTTTTCTTTGAAGACGTTTTGATTTGGATCCAAGAAGCTTCTTCAGCTCTGAATGGATGGTGGGGAACGGAGGGATTATCTTCCTTGCAACAGCTGATCCTTTGCCTTCTTTCTGAGAGTCGTGGACGCCACTTGGAGGCTTATCTGGGTCCCCTGGGTCACTTGAGTAGTGACCGTTTGCCCTACTCGGGTGACCCTGAGGACACAGAAAAAAAAATAAGAAAGTCAAGTTGCCTCCTGAAAAAGCACATTTGGGATCTATGAATAGTTAGACATCTAAAAGACAACAGGAAAATTGAAGGAAAGTCTTTTTAATTTTCTTATCCTTATTCTAACAGGGCTGCACAGTGAAACATCAGCAGGCTAACAACAGACAAACGAAACTTCAAAAACTTTGCCATTGCAAGGAGTCTGTTCAAGGGGCTCTTCCTTAAAACCAGCCTGCACAAACTCCCCATTAACTCCCCCCTAAAAACAGCCAAGCAAACCAAGCCCCCCGCTCCATTTAAGCCAGCGGTTCTCAACCTGTGGGTCGGGACCCCATTTGGGGTCGAACGACCATTTCACGGGGGGTCGCCAAACAACGCAGTCCGCCATTTCCCCCCCCTTTCTTTGGCCACGCCCCTGGCACCCAGTGATGTATAAGTGGTTGGGGGTCACCACAACATGGGGAACTGTATTATGGGGTCGCGGCATTAGAAAGGTTGAGAACCACTGGCTTAAGCAAAGATGACTGTGCAGAAGGCAAACGCAGAAGAAAAATAATTAAAAAAATAATAAAACGACGGAGCGAAACAAAGGCTAGGAGGCACATCACCTTAACATCTTGCCTATTTTCTGTGGGGTGGGGGGGAGACGGGAGGAAGCCGAGAGGAAACTAAACAAGCTGTTTCCAAGGGTGGCCAAGCCATTTACCAAAATTGTGATGCTGGGTAGAACTGTGATCCTTCTGAACATATTTTTCAAGTGACAGACAAGAAAAAAAAAAATTAGTCCTGACAAGCCCATAGAACAATATAGTATCTTTTGTTTTTTGGGGGGTGGTGGGGCACCAAGAGAAGTGGTAGCTGCCTTTTGTGACCGAGTTAAGCCTGTAGTAAGAAATTTTACAGCTTTATGCCAAGAAAGGTTAAGCGTCCTCCGGGGCGGGTTTCAGATTTATGTACAAGCAACATATTCTGGCCATCGAAGATGTGCTGAGCGGATGCATTTTCATTCCACAAGGAGATCAAACTTCTCGGCTTCTTCAAACTCAGCGTTCATCTGGGCGGCCCATTCGTCCATCTCTGATTTCTAGAAAGGGAATAAAATGTCTTTAATTTGGATAAAAAGATGCTCCTGCTCGGACAATCAAGCCTCCCCCCCCCAAACACAACAAGATAAGAAGACTGCGCTAATGCTCTCCAAGGCAATCAGAACCTTGCAGGACTTCTGGATTAAATTCCTCCACAGATCTTTATACGGGGAGTCCTCAACTTACGGCCACAATTGAGCTGAAAATTTCCATTGCTGAGCCAGACAGTGGTCAAGGGACTTTTGCCCCATTTTACAACCTATCTTGGCCACAGTTGTTAAGTGAATCCCTGCAGCTGTTCAGTTAGTAACACGGTTGTTAAGCGAATCTGGCTTCCCCCGTTGCAAAAGGGGATCACGTGACCCCGGGACCCTGCCACCAGGTGCCAAGCGGCTGAATCTTGATCACGTGACCGAAGGGGGTGCTTCAACGGTCGTTAAGTGTAGAAAATGGTCCTCGATCCTTTTTTCACTGCCGTTGTAACTTCGGTCGCTAAACGAAGGCTGCAAGTCGAGGACTACATGTATATATACACTTTAGTCCTGATACAAATAATGCTTATATTTTCTTATAGTCCTGATACAAAGTAATTTATATGAAACATAAATAAAATTTTCCTTTTATTGTGGTTTACTAATCAAGGTGAAATGTTAATAGGTATTGCTAGTCATGTATGAGATGCACTATACACTAAATAAAAATAAATAAATCCTGATGCCATCCGCTCCTTTTGGGACTGGATCACTTGCTCTGCCACACAAACAACAGTTGTCGCCCTCATACCTGGGGACAGCAGCACTTCCCTGCATTAGTAGACAATGAGACAACTTGCCACAGCCAACCCACCACAGGAGAATTCAACAATGATTTAAAACAAATAGCAAATCGTTTTAAATTTTTATCACTCGCATTTCATTCTGTCCCTCCTTTTCCATCTTTTCTTTAATGATTCCATTCCACCATTTATAATAATAATAATGATAAAGTTGGGAGGGACCTTGGAGGTCATCCAGTCCAGGGCTTTTCAACCAGTGGCACGGGTACCACCTGGGGTACATTGGCACCTGGCAGGTGGTACGCGAGCATCCTAGAAAAGGGGTAGCAGGGGAGGGGAATAAGCTGAACCGGTGGCAGCACCGTACAAGCCTGAGCGAGAGACGGCTGGAGCTGCAGGGCTGTCGGGGCTCAGCGGAAGCGCCAGGATCAGTGCCGCTTTCCAGCTGATCAATGCTTCTTCGGGGCTGTCAGGGCTCAGCGGAAGCGCCAGGATCAGCACCAGGCTCCAGCTGGAGCTCGGTGCTGATCCTGGTGCTTCCACTGAGCCCAGAAGAAGCACCGATCAGCTGGAATGTTGCAGCATCTCCAGGGTCTTGTGATTTACATTCAGATGCTTGGCAACTGATTCATATTTATGACGGTCACAGTGTCCCAGGGTCATGTGAAGTGACCAAAACCTGCTGCAACCACCCAGCATATGGGGGGGGGGAATAAAAACCAAACACCCCCCACCCCACCCCTGCTGCCAATCCTCAACAGAAATGCTCACAACAATGAAAACCTCGGAGAGGAGGAAGAGCACGGCCGGGCGGGCAGGCAGGTGTCTTGCTCAGCTGTGGCTTGGGGGGGCAGTTTTTTCAGTGCCATTGTAACTTTGAACAGTCACTAAAAGAACTGTTGTAAGTTGAGGACTACCTGCACTTTATCACTTTTTTCCTTTTTTGGGGGGGGGGTCATCAAGCTTTTGACACCTTGCTAGGCAACTGGTGGTCCTCGGATTTTGCCATATCCTAAAAGTGGTACAATGGGTGAAAAGGTTGAAAAGCCCTGCTCTTGGATATTAGAGTAAGAGATGGCCGCGGCAAACTGTCATACACCTGCCTTAGTACATTGCATGCACAACTCAGGTCAATGGCATTGAGCAGGCCATAGTTTCATACGGGTAGTCCTCAGCTTACGACCACCAGCGAGCCCCAAATTTATGTTGCTAAGGGAGAAATTTGTTAAGTGAGTCTTGCCCCATTTTACGACTTTTCTTGCCAGAGTTGCTAAGTGAATCACCGCAGTTGTGGACATTCTTGCTCATTGTAAGAAAGTTCAGGTAGCCCTCAACTTACTACCACAGAGGAGCCCTGAGTTTCTGTGACTGAGCCAGATGGTTGATTGATGATTTCCCCCCCCTCCATTTTACGACCTTTCTCGCCACAGTTGTTAAGTGGATCACTGCAGTTAAGTTAGTGAGGTGGTTGTTAAGTGAATCTGCCTTCCCCTTTGACTTTGCTTGTCTGAGGGGCGCACAAGGCGAATCACGTGACCTGGGGACGCTGCAACCGTCATAAACGCGAGTCAGTTGCCCAGCGTCCAAACGTAAACCACGTGATCCCGGGGATGCGGCAACGGTCGTTAAGTGTGAAAAATGGTCCTAAGCAAACTGTCGTACGTCGAGGACCACCTGCCCCAAACCTACAGCCACAGCCTGGCTACCCCCAGCGCCCCAAGTCCCACTCACATCAAACTGAGGCACCTTCTTCTTCCTTCGTTTTTCTCTGCCAAACGAGATGCCGGGGATGTCGGTGTCCGGATTCCCGAAGGCCCCACTTCCTGCCGCTGACGTCTTTGGGGCGCCGCTTTTGTGCAAAGCGGGGGGCTCTAGCAGCTCCCCTGGAAGCAGAAGCTTCTCAAAACCAAAGAGGGTTTGCCTCTTGCCGGGACCGCCGGCCGGCGTGGAGGTGCCAGCGAGGCTGAAGCTCGGAAACTCCTGCTTTTCGGTGAAGCTGTGGGACAAGGAGACGTCCAGGCGGCTGTAAGAGCGGCGCACCCGTTTGGCCATGGCCAGGTCTCGTTCGGATCCCGGAGGAGGATCTGGCGTGTTGACGCTGACCAGGGAGCGAACGCTAGTCTCTTTCGGTGAATTCTCTGCGTCAAGATTCAAGGGACAGCAGGGGGTAAAAGGCTGGGCTTTCTTCGGGGTCTCCCCTCCGTGGGGACGTTGGTTTTCAGGGGCCGCCGGGGGGCTGTTCTCCTTGTTTCCTTTTAAGGAGATCTGCAAAAGAGGAACAGGGCCCGCGTTACTTCAGGTGGAAAGCAGCACAAGGGGAGAGTCGGAAGGTTGAGCCATTATAATAATGATAGTAGTAAAGTTGGAAGGGACCTTGGAGGTCATCTAGTCCAACCCCCTGCTCAGGCAGGAAACCCTACACCAGTGGTTCTCCACCTGTGGGTTGGGACTCCATTTGGGGTCGAATGACCATTTCACGGGGGTCGCCAAACAACGCAGTCCGCCATTTCCCCCCCCCTTTTCCTTAGCTGTGCTCCTCCCTTTTATTCTATTGGCTTTTGAAAGCCAATAGAATAGGCTCTCTTGAATAGAGTCTAATTCTATTGGCTTTCCAAAGCCAATAGGAATTCTCCAGGCTGTCTCTGCCCTGCTGAGCCCGCCAAAAGTCCCATTCTGCAAACGGTGCTGCACCAGTTGAGTAGTCCTCGACTTACGACCGGTTGAGTAGTCCTCGACTTACGACTGGTTGGGGATCGCGGCATTAAAAAGGTTGAGAACCACTGCATTAGATTCTTTTAGGATCGCGAACCCTACTATAAACTACGCATGTTGTATGCTCTAAGTTGTATCTTCTTCCCCCCCCCCCCAGTCCGTGGGGAAATTGTCTTCCACGAAACCAGTCCCTTGTACCAAAAGGGTTGGGCACCGCTGCTCCAGATGTGTCCGACTTTCAATTCCCAGAATTGCCCAGCCACCTTTGGGAAGGCCAGGCTTCTTAAAGGTTCCCGATCTTGCTGAAAGGCGTTCTTTTAATTCTCAAAAATTGCTGTGGCTCCGTGCTTACCCTTGGACTCCGACGAGGGACTAAATCACTTCCTTTCACCTTATCCTGGGGAGCAGTAGAGGGGGGGGGGAAATGTAATATGTAGTTAATTTGGCATAAGACCATGATTTAATTTTATTTATAATTTTATTCATCACTCGTGCTGTTTTTTTTTAAAAATGGTTCACTGCTCTGATGTCTTATATTTTGATACATATTTTATATACTGAGTTGGTGAATTTTTATCCATTATTACTAGATTCTGTTACTCATATGAAATAAGAATAATAAGGAGAATAATAAGAAGGAGGAGGAAAGATGGGTCAATTCTCATAGTGATGGAATTGGCATCACTGTCTTAATTAAACAAAATATCCAGTTTTGTTTCTATTTGGAAACCACTTCTAGACTTAATGAAACATTGATTTTGGGTTTTGATGATTTAGCTTGCTGTTGTAGAAATGGCTAGTAATTATTAATTATATCAAAGTAAAAAGTCACAGTGTAATTTATTGAAGCGAAAAAAATTGGAGGCCATTGGATTTTTTTTTCCTTTTCCTTCATATCTTCCTTCCCCTTCTGTTTCTCTCCCACCTTTCCTATTGTCTTTCTTTTCATTCGTATCTTTTATTCGGATAAACCTCAATAACATTTATTTTTTTAAAAAAAAATCACAGAAAGATGGAATATGTATACACAGCTTCATAACAACTACTCACCTGCTGATTCCGTGGCTTAATCTTTCTCAGAGTTATCGTGCGCACGACAGGGGCAGCCGGGCGCTGCAAAGAGGGAAAAAAGATTCAGGCGGGGGGCAAAGAAAAATGCAGCTGGGATAGAATTTTTCTGTTCAAGACACAGAATCTGAGATTCCTGTCTCAAAATACATCACATTCTTTGAGAGAACCTGAACATCACTCCCACCTCAAATATAGGTAATCCTCGACTTACAACCATAACTGAGCCCAAAATTTCTGTTGCTAAGTGAAACAGTTGTTAAGTGAGTTTTGCCCCATTTTACAACCTTTCTTGCCACAGTTCTTAAGCGAATCACTGCAGTTATTAAGTTAGGGCACGGGTCGGCAACCCGCAGCTCCAGAGCTAGATGTGGCTCTTTGAGTGTTCTCCTGCGGCTCCCAGCTTCCTCTGCCATTTGCAGAGAGACAAAGACAGAGGCACTTGCGCATCCCTTGTCTCTCTCTCTCTTTCTCTCTCTCTCTCTCTCTCTCTGGGGGGGGGGGGGCTCCTCCATTTGCTGCATCTCTGCAGGAAGCAGGAAGGGCAGGAGAGAGCCAGCCCAATAATGTGTGTCAACTTGTTGGAGAACAGTGTGAAGCCAGCTTGCCAGATAAGCAGAAGATCGGAGAGAAAGAGAGAGGGAGAAAGAGGGGGGGAGAGAGAGAGGAAGAGAGAGGGAGAGAGAAAAAGAGAGAGAGGGAAAGAGAGAGGGGGGGGAAGAGAGAGAACTCATGTACAGCAGCCTCTATTTCTTTTTAATTAAACTCTTCAAACAAGCTCCCCGCCCTTCGGGTGCACACGCGTACATGCACACGTTTTGAGGCTCCCAGTGTTTTCTTTTCTCTTGGGAAACGGGTCCAAGTGGCTCTTTGAGTGTTTAAGGTTGCAGACCCCTGAATTAGGGTCATGATTATTAAGTGAATCTGGCTTCCCCCATGGCTTGTCAGAAGTTTGCAAAAGGGGACCCCGGGACACTGCAACCATCACAAATATGAGTCCGTTGCCAAGCATCTGGATTTGACCATGGGGATGCTGCAACGGTCATAGCATGAAAAACAATTATACGTCACTTTTTTTCACTGATTCTTGTAACTCTGACTACTACATGAATGGTTGTAAGGCTGAATGGCTCACTCAATGCATCACAACTCAAGCAGAATTTCAAATTCACAAAGAATAAAGGAAAGAACACAACAATGCTTTTCTCGTACCGGGCTGCCCATCATTTTCCTGGCCACCCCCCTGGGGTTCTCCTGGGACACTGGACGAGTTGAGGAAGGCAAGTTCCTCTCGGACCTTCGCCGGGGGGGAGAGGAAGCAGCACCTGGGGGAAAGAAAGGAGAAAAGGGGCTGATCAAAAACGTTAAGAAAAACCATGAAGTCCACACTCAGCGAATGTTTTCATTTAAAAATAGAGTCATGCTACAAGTCAGGGCATCCTATACAGATAGACCTCGACTTATAACCAAAACTGAGTCCAACATTTCTGTTGCTAAGCGAGATGTCAACGCTGCTAATATTGGATATTATTGCTTTGACAAGATATGCAGAACTGTCTGGTATTGTTAGAGTTAATTCAGATGATGGGGGGGGGGGGAGGAAAAAGATAAGAACTGCCCGGGAAGGGAACTGAAGTGAATCTTTGCCCTCCAGGTTGATTGGAAAATGGGAATCATGACAGCAAAATAATGGAGGGGAATAGCCTGGAATGTTATGTGCAGAGGAAGGGAAATTCAGATCTTGGCATCCATCCATGCTGTGCTGACACTCTGTGACACTGTAATAAAGGCTTTTTAGGATAAACAATGCCTGGAAGTTCTTTGAAGTTTTAAATGAATGGTGAGGAATGGAAGGATTTATATATTTATATATCAGAGCTGATTGGATTTTTACACAAATAAATAAATGTTGGGAATGCAGAAAGAAAAGGAGCATTCTAAATAACTCTTTCAGAGAACGTCTATGGAGAATCTGTGTCATCCAGGTCCTGGTGGTCCCAAAGATGCTTTTTCGAAAGACAACTGGACTTTCTTGTTTTTCTTTGAAGACGTTTCATGCTAATAGGGCCCTATTTGAACTATCATTTTAAGAATTGATGGTTGAGCTTGCTCTTTCCCCTCTTGTTTTTTTGTCTGAATGGCTGGGAATGAAAGGAGTTATACCAGCTGTCTGCAAGGAGTATAAATCCTTCCATTCCCCACCGTCCAGTCAGAGCTGAAGAAGCTTCTTGGAGGAGAAGCGAAACGTCTTCAAAGAAAAACAGGAAAGTCCAGTTGCCTCTCGAAAAAGCATCTTTGGGACAAGCAGGACCTGGATGACACAGAATCTCCATATTCTCTGGAAGTTATTTAGAATGCTCCTTTTCTTTCTGCATTCCCAACATTTATTTGTGTATCATATTTCAACACATCAACCCTTGACCCTACCTTACTTGAAGCCACCATAAACCATGAGATCTGGATTCACTCACATCCCCCAATCTTACCAAACCTCATTTGGCTGGATTCTCATATGATCCAATTGTATAATGACAACAAACACAAGATGTCGTTTTGGAACATTTACACACACACACACTTGAGTAAGGTCGTCTCCAACTGTCGTGACCTTCCATAAGAGCTAAAGACCTGGCTCTGCCAATTAGAGGGGGCCCCGGGGGAGCCCCATTCTGCTCCTGCCCACCCCATCAGTTGGATCGTAGGGTTTGTATTTATATTTATGTTTTTAGTACATACAATTTTTATTTATATGATTGTAAGCTGCCCAGAGTGACCCTGTGGCAAGATGCGTGTCCAATACAAGCAGTCCTCAACTCACAACCACAACTGAGCCAAAATTTCTGTTGCTAAGTGAGACATTTATTAAATGGGTTTTTGCCCCATTTTATGACTTTTCTGGCCACAGCTGTTAAGTGAATCACTGCAGCTGTTAGATTAGTATAGGTAGTCCTCGACTTACAACCGTAATGGAGCTCAAAGCTTCAGTTAAGTGAGACATTTGTTAAGTGAGTTTTGCCCCACCTTACGAACTTTCTTGCCACAGTTGTTAAGTGAATCATTGCAGTTGTTAAGTTAGCAACACGGTTGTTAAGTGAATCTGGCTTCCCCATTGACTTTACTTGTCAGAAGGTTGCAAAAGCTGATCAAGTGACCCCGGGCACGGCAACCGTCATAAATACGAGTCAGTTGCCAAGAGTCTGAATTTTGATCACGTGACCAGGGGGACGCTGCAAAGGCTGCAACTCTGAAAAATGGTCATAAGACACCTTTTCCAGTGCCATTGTAACTTCGAACAGTCACTGAATCAACTGTTGTAACTCGAGGACTACCTGTAAATAAATAATTCTATCAAACATCCACATCTGCCTCTCCCAGGTCCTTGGAAAGGACGTGATAGGTGGATAAAAATGCCAAATCCAGTCTGAATATCTGGCTCACTGTGCGACAAACCACAGTAATAATAAAGGCAGGGTATAATAATCTATCTATCTATATAAATAAAAATGTAAATGTTCCTTTGTTCAAAATCTTAAATCTCCGAAAGTTCTTCGATTGCTTTGAAATTTTGACACAACGTTGCATTCGAATACGTGCGTGTTTTTATATACCTATATTATATAGATGTCACACCTGTGACAGGTAAAAACATGCTTTTTTTGAAAAACAGCGCCATCTGTTGGACGTAATCTCTATATCTGCACACACAATGGAACAACAAAAAATATTGTATACCCACAAGCATTGTGAAATTAAACATATTACAAACGTGCGCTTTCTCTTTTCTTTCTTTTCCATTTAACCACACTGAGCCACAGCAACATGTGGCTGGGTACAGCTAGTAATGAATAAAAGTGGGATATAATAAAAATAAATAAAAGCTGTAAATAATAATAATGATAGTAATAGTGAGGTATTATTATAATAATAATAAAGGTGGAATATAATAATGAATAAAGATGGGATATAATAAAAATAAATAAAAGCAGTGTATAATAATAAAAAGGCAAGATATAATAACAACAGTGGAATATAATGATAATGAATAAAGACGGGATATAATAAAAATAAATAAAAGCGGTATATAATAATAATGAATAAAGGTGGGATATAATAAAAATAAATAAAAGCAGTATACAATAATAATAATGAATAAAGATGGGATATAATAAAAATAAATAAAAGCGGTATATAATAATGAATAAAGGCGGGATATAATAAAAATAAATAAAAGCGGTATACAATAATAATGAATAAAGGTGGGATATAATAAAAATAAATAAAAGCAGTATATAATAATAATACATAAAGACAGGATATAATAAAAATAAATAAAAGCAGTATATAATAATAATGAATAAAGGCGGGATATAATAAAAATAAATAAAAGCGGTATACAATAATAATGAATAAAGGTGGGATATAATAAAAATAAATAAAAGCAGTATATAATAATAATACATAAAGACAGGATATAATAAAAATAAATAAAAGCAGTATATAATAATAATGAATAAAGGTGGGATATAATAAAAATAAATAAAAGCAGTATATAATAATAATGAATAAAGGTGGGATATAATAAAAATAAATAAAAGCAGTATATAATAATAATGAATAAAGGCGGGATATAATAAAAATAAATAAAAGCAGTATGTAATAATAATGAATAAAGACGGGATATAATAAAAATAAATAAAAGCAGTATATAATAATAATACATAAAGACAGGATATAATAAAAATAAATAAAAGCAGTATACAATAATAATGAATAAAGGTGGGATATAATAAAAATAAATAAAAGCAGTATATAATAATAATGAATAAAGGCGGGATATAATAAAAATAAATAAAAGCAGTATGTAATAATAATAATAATGAATAAAGGCGGGATATAATAAAAATAAATAAAAGCGTTATATAATAATAATGAATAAAGGCGGGATATAATAAAAATAAAAAAAGCAGTATATAATAATAATGAATAAAGGCGGGATATAATAAAAATAAATAAAAGCGTTATATAATAATAATGAATAAAGGCGGGATATAATAACAGTGAATAAAGGCAGGATATAAAAAGTAAACAGAGGCGCTAGGCCAGGCATCAGGGTCGGCAGCCGTCCCCTCAGGGACTACCGGAGCCGCGCGGCCTCCTTCCTCCCCCGGCCAAACGGGCCGGGCTGCGACGGGCCCAGCCGAGCACGGGCGCCCCAGGAGCGCTTTGCAGGCCAGGCAGAGGAGCCCCGTCTCCAGCCCCGGCCTGCTCCGAGAGAGCCCCCCGCACACCTCCCTCACCTTCCCGGGCTTCCCCCGCCGAGCGCGCCCGCCTCCCGGGGCGGCCTCCCGCCATGGCGGCCGCCGCCTCCTCCGAACCGCTTCGCTGCGCCGTTGAAATCGCCCGCCAGAGCCTCGCCGGAAGTGACGTCGGGCCGTCCGCCGGAAGCGCGACCGGCGCCATCTTGGGAGAGAAGGCGGGGGAGTGTGAGAGTGAGAGGTCGGCGTGACGCCATCAGAACGCGACGTTCCCGGAAGAGACGTGGCAGCGGGCCGGAGGGAGGCGGGGGAGACAGGTGGGTGTCGCCCCTCGCCTGCGGACCGGCCCCGGCCGGGGAGAGCGAGCGAGAGGCGGCTGGGCTGCTCGGGCGACGCTCGGACGCTCCGTACTGGCGCGGGGGCCGCCCCGGGACGGCTTCCTCGCGAAGGGAGGCAGGTAGACCACGTCCCCGGGGGCTGCGGGGGAAGGTCCGCTCCCTCGCTGGCCCGGAGGGGGGGGCGGGAATATGATCACGTGGCCCCCGGGGCCTTTGGGGGGGGAGGAAGCGATGGGCTTTGATGGCCAGGAGGGATGGGGATCATGGGGCTGGGCTCCGTCCGGAGGACGCTCCGTTTGCGGCCCCGGGGAGTCGAATTCGATCAGTGTTTCTCAACCTTGACCATTTTAAGGCATGTGGACTTCAACTCCCAGAATTCCACAGCCAGCAATGCTGGCTGTGGAATTCTGGGAGTTGAAGTCCACATGCCTTAAAATGGTCAAGGTTGAGAAACACTGAATTAGATCAAGCTTGCTTCGGAGTTACGGCGGGCGGGTTTGGAGGCTCATCGGTCACTGAGCAGCCCTTTCGGGTGATGAGGGCTTCTTGGGGGGGGGCGAATCCTTTGTGCCCTTGGAGCGTTTGTGATTTTCTTACAGACGTTTCATGACCCTACCAGGTAACATCATCTGTGCTAGAAGGGGGGGAAGGGGGTTTGTGGAGAAGAGAAAGCGAACTGGGGGGGGGGTCCTTGGTGCTCTTTGAACTTGGCTGTTTCTTGCAGAGGTTTCATCCCCTAACTAGGGTACATCCTCAGTGCTAGAAGGGAGGGGGGGTTGTGGTGGAGGAGGAGGGGGGAAGGACTGTAGGATCCTTGGTGGTTTTCTTGCAGACGTTTCATGACCCAACTAGGGAACATCATCAGAACTAGAAGGCAGTGGAATTTGTGGAGAGGAAGAGGACAACGGTGGGGTCTTGGGTGCTCCCTGAGCTTGGTGTTTTTCTTGCAGCTATTTCATTACCCCACTAAGCAACATCTGATCAGCAGAGGCATCGGGGAAGCTGCGAATGTGCTCAGGGAAGTGCAGATGAGCCGTGGCTAAGCAGTGTAGGTAATCCCTCTGCCCATGTCCTCTTCTTTCTCCAGCTTTTCTCGGCCCAAGCCACCCGTGCGCTGACCACGATGGGGCTCTGCAAATGTCCCAAGAGGAAAGTCACAAACCTGTTCTGTTTTGAGCATCGGGTGAACGTCTGCGAGAACTGCATTGTCGCTAACCATGCCAAGGTAAATCGAATGCTTTGAAATTGAGAGTTTATGAGATTCTTCTAGTCTGATCCCCTATACCCTATATAGTACCATTTCAGACAAATAGCTGTCCAGTCTCTTCTTGAAAACCTCCAATATTGGAGCACCACAGCTTTGGAAGGCCAGCTGTTCTACTGGTTAATTGTTCTCACTGTCAGGAAATTCCTTCTTAGTTCTAGCTTGAATCATTTTGAACAAACTTCCACCCATTACTTCTCATCCTGCCCTCCGATGCTTTGGAAACGAAGTCAATCTTCTCTTCTCTGTGACAGCCCTCGAGTACTGGAAGATGTTATCAAGTCACCCCCAATCCTTTGATAGGCTAATTGGATCTAGTCCAGTGGTTCTCAACCTTTTTAATGCCGCGACCCCCAAACCGGTCATAAGTCGAGGACTACTCAACCGGTCGTAAGTCGAGGACTACTCAACTGGTGCAGCACCATTTGCAGAATGGGACTTTTGGCGGGCTCAGCAGGGCAGAGACAGCCTGGACAATTCCTATTGGCTTTTGAAAGCCCATAGAATTAGACTCTATTCAAGAGAGTCTATTCAATGGGCTTTCAAAAGCCAATAGAATAAAAGGGAGTAGCACAGCTAAGGAAAAGGGGGGAAAATGGCGGACTGCGTTGTTTGGCGACCCCCGTGAAATGGTCGTTCGGCCCCAAATGGGGTCCCCACCCACAGGTTGAGAACCACTGATCTAGTCAGTGATAACCTCTCTGCATGCAAGTAATTTGACTCTTCTGCCACACTAACCAAAAACAAAAAAAACCCAAGAGTTTGGGAGATTTCAGGCAGACACAGCCTCCATTTAGTGACGGTTATAGGTTGTGTGTACACATGTTGCACTGACTCACTGTCAGTCCACAGTCCTAAGATTGTCCCTTCCAGCCTCTTTTTCTAGGGCCAGTAAGGATGCCCAGGATTCTACAAGCAGTCCTCTTTTTACAGCAGTTCATTGAGTGACCATTCAAAGTTACAACGGCTCTGAAAAAGGTGACATGACTGTTTTTCTCACTTCCGACTGTTGCAGCATCCCGTTGGTCACGTGATCAAAATTCTGCCACTTGGCAGCTGACTTGTATTTATGACAGTCACTTTTGTGATCCCCTTTTGGGAACTTCTGACTAGCAAAGTCAATTGGGAAGCCAGAAGGCAGGACAAGAAGCAACGGGTGGAAACTAACCAAGGAGAGAATCAACCTGGAACTAAGGAGAAACTTCCTGTGAGAACAATTAACCAGTGGAACAACCTGCCTCCAGAGGCGGTGAATGCTCCAACACTGGAAGTTTTTAAGAAGAAACTAGACAGCCATTTGTCCGAAATGGTATAGGGTCTCCTGCCTGAGCAGGGGGTTGGACTAGAAGACCTCCGAGGTCCCTTCCAATTCTATTACTACTACTACTATTATCATCATCTTTTCAGCAGGGGGTAGACTAGAAGACCTCCGAGGTCCTTTCCAGCCCTCGGATCCTATGAAACAAACAGGTTCCCCCCTCCAATTTCCACCTGATCCCCTTGGCACAATTGTTTATTTTTCTGGGGTTTTTTTTTTTTTCAGTGCATCGTCCAGTCGTACCTGCAGTGGCTTCAAGACAGCGATTACAATCCCAACTGCCGGTTGTGTAACGTGCTTCTTTCCAATAAAGAGACGGTTCGGCTTGTGTGTTACGGTTAGTAGAAACTCTCTGGACATTGTGCCAGACAGGCTTCCCCTTCTGTGGCTCCCCAAAACGCTATCTGGGACAGGGGATACATTGGGGCTCTCCTCTCCCACCCTTTTAGGACAGGAGTCTCCCAACGTGGCAACTTTGAAGACTTGCGGACTTCAACTCCCAGAATTCCTCAGCCAGCTTCGCAACTTGGAAGGCTTGCGGACTTCAACTCCCAGAATTCCTCAGCCAGGGTGGCTGAGGAATTCTGGGTGTTGAAGTCCGCAAGTCTTCAAAGTTACCCAGTTTGGAGACCCTTGGCGTTAGGAGACTGGCAGAAATGTGTCCCCGTTTCCAAGCTATAAAGGGCCCGGTGGATTTTCATAATCCAAGGTTTGATTGCAATTCCCATGATTTTATTTGATTTTACTGTCATCTCCATAGACTGCTATTAATCACGGAGATTTCATCTACTCATCTAGGTCATGGTGGTCCCAAAGATGCTTTTTTCCAAAAGGCAGCTAGACTTTCTTTGGGTTTTCCTCGAAAATGTTTCGCTTCTCCTCCAAGAAGCTTCTTCAGTTCTGACTGAATGGTGGGGAATAGAAGGATTTATATTCTTTGGAGCCATCCGGTCATTAGCCCTCTGGGAGTTGGTCATTAGAAAAAAAAAACCAATTTATAGATGGCATTTGGATCCCCAAAAGTTGTCCCGCATGTATCCAAATTTACAACCCAAACGTTGGAGATGTGGAAATTTGTTGTTGTTGTTAATTGCGAAGTCGTGTCCAACCCATCGCGACCCCATGGACAACGTTCCTCCAGGTCTTCCTGTCCTCTACCATCTTCTGGAGTCCATTTAAATTCACACCTACTGCTTCAGTGACTCCATCCAGCCATCTCATTCTCTGTCGTCCCCTTCTTCTATTGCCCTCAATCTTTCCCAGCATTAGGCTCTTCTCCAGTGAATCCTTCCTTCTCATTAAGTGGCCAAAGTACTTGAGTTTCAACTTCAGGATCTGGCCTTCTAAAGAGCAGTCGGGGTTGATCTCTTCTAGGACTGACCGGTTTGAACGCCTTGCAGTCCAAGGGACTCGCAGGAGTCTTCTCCAGCACCATAGTTCAAAGGCCTCAATTCTTTTGCGCTCAGCCTTTCTTATGGTCCAACTTTCACAGCCATACATTGCAACTGGGAAAACCATGGCCTGGACTATACGCACTTTTGTTGGCAGGGTGATGTCTCTGCTTTTTAGAATGCTGCCTAGATTTGCCATAGCTTTCCTCCCCAGGAGCAAGCGTCTTTTAATTTCTTGGCTGCAGTCCCCATCTGAGGTGATCTTGGAGCCCAGAAAAATAAAATCTGTCACTACCTCCATTTCTTCCCCATCTATTTGCCAGGAGTTGAGAGGGCCGGATGCCATGATTTTGGTTTTCTTAATGTTGAGTTTCAAGCCAACTTTTGCACTCTCCTCCTTCACCCGCATCAAGAGGCTCTTTAGTTCTTTTTCACTTTCTGCCATCAGAGTGGTATCATCTGCATATCTTAGGTTGTTGATATTTCTCCCGGCAATCTTAATTCCAACTTTGGATTCATCTAGCCCTGCCTTTCTCATGATGTGCTCTGCGTATAAGTTAAATAGGCAGGGCGACAGTATACAGCCTTGCCGGACTCCTTTTCCAATTTTGAACCAATCAGTGGTTCCGTGTTCGGTTCTCACTGTTGCTTCTTGACCCACATATAGGTTTCTCAAGAGACAAATGAGATGGTCTGGTACTCCCATCTCTTTAAGGACTTGCCACAATTTGTTGTGATCCACACAATCAAAGGCTTTTGCATAGTCAATGAAGCAGAAGTAGATGTTTTTCTGGAACTCCCTAGCTTTCTCCATGATCCAGCGTATGTTGGCAATTTGATCTCTAGTTCCTCTGCCTCTTCGAAATCCTGCCTGTACTTCTGGTAGTTCTCGATCCACATACTGCTGGAGTCTAGCTTGTAGGATTTTAAGCATAACTTTACTAGCATGTGAAATGAGTGCAATGGTGCGATAGTTTGAACATTCTTTGGCATTGCCTTTCTTTGGAATTGGAATGTAAACTGACCTTTTGGTGGAAATTTAGATGCCACTTATTTTCACATTTGGTGGACTTGTAGAGATATTAAAGCTTTTTGGATTAAGATTTGGTGGAATATTCAAAAGGTTTTTAAGAAAAAGATAAAGTTTACTCCACAATTATTTTTGTTGGGTATTATTGTAGATTTGGATGTTAAAGAAACTAATTTGATGTTGAACCTTATAATGGGGCAATTTTGGAAGAAAAACTTATTCCCTGCTTTGGAAGAATGGATACTTAAAGTGTCTCATTTAGCAGAAATGGCGAAAATCTCCGCCTATTTGAAGGACCATTCGCAAGAAAGATATATTACGGTTTGGAGAAGATGGATTGATTATATTCAGAAGAAATATGAAACTCAAAAGTATTATCTTGCTTTTGAGTAGATCTTAAATAATTATTAATAGTTTTAATTATATTATTATTTTTGTTTTAATTTGCTAATATTTGTTTTGAAGGCGTTAACGTGTGTTATGGTTTTGATTGAGAGTATAGTTGGTTTATGTTAGTTAGATTATGTTTGTTTATTTGTTACCCTGTAATCAGCTCTGGAAAGTGTGGGAGGGGGGGTTATATTGTAATTTGTAAAACTTTTAATTAAAAAGAAAAAAGAAAAAAAACCAAGAAAGTCCAGTTGTCTTTTCAATAAGCACCACGACCTGGATGATCGAGCATATCCATAGACGCGCGGCCTCTTTGCGCAGCGCCATCAAGACAGGACTTTGCTTTAATGCTTTAACGGTGCCTCTTCCCTCTAGATCTCTTTCACTGGTCCTGCCTCAATGAGATGGCCAACCAGCTGCCCCAGAACACGGCCCCCGCCGGCTACCAATGTCCCTCTTGCCAGGGTCCCGTCTTCCCTCCCACCAACTTGGTCAGTCCAGTTGCGTCTGCCCTCCGAGAGAAGCTCTCAACTGTCAACTGGGCTCGGGCCGGACTCAGGCTTCCCCTGGTAAGAAAGGAATCCGGCCATCTTTGAGCTGCTTCACGGGCAATTTGGACAGCACCCAGGTCAAGTTAGACCAGTGGTTCTCAACCTTTTTAATGCCGCGACCCCCCCCCCAACCGGTCGTAAGTCGAGGACTACTCAACCGGTCGTAAGTCGAGGACTACTCAACTGGTGCAGCACCGTTTGCAGACTGGGGCTTTTGGCGGGCTCAGTAGGGCAGAGACAGCCTGGACAATTCCTATTGGCTTTGGAAAGCCAATAGAATTAGACTCTATTCAAGAAAGTCTATTCTATTGGCTTTCAAAAGCCAGTAGAATAAAAGGGAGTAGCACAGCTAAGGAAAAGGGGGGAAAAAATGGCGGACTGCGTTGTTTGGCGACCCCCGTGAAATGGTCGTTGGACCCCAAATGGGGTCCCGACCCACAGGTGGAGAACCACTGCTTTATGGTAAGATGGGTGTCCAACTAATTTTATAAACAAACAAAAAAACATATCCAGGATGTCTCTAAGAGTCAAATCAAAGCACCCTTCATTTGGACTTTCTTTCTCTCCAGATCCCACTAGATCATTAACCTCGATTTGGGTTTTTTTTTGTTTGTTTGTTTTGCTCAGATTGATGAAACGGAGATGACTCAAGAGATGGATACTCACAGTGCCTCAGAGTGCAGCGACTGGTCCAGTTTCACAGGTGAGCATATGAGCTCAGGAGAGCATTTCTCCACCTTAGCCATTTTTAAAATGAGAGGACTTCAATTCCCAGAATTCTCCAGTCAGCTTAGCTGGCTAGGGACTAGTGGGGGCTGAAGTCCACTCATCTTAAAAATTACTAAGGGGGAGAAACCGTGTGAAAAGCTAGATAGGGACCATGTCATCATGTTCTTGGCACGGGAGATCTCTTTGAGTTTTCTGGTAGAAGCTACCACCTATCCCTGATGTATCCCTGAGCTGTGGTGGCTTTCAGCAGTTCAAGTCTCACCAGCTCAAGATTGACTCAGTGTCCTATCTTTCTGAGGTTGATAAAATGAGGACCCAGATTGTTGGGAGGAGGCAATATGCTGACTCTGTAAACCGCTTAGAGAGGGCTGTAAAGCACTGTGAAGTGGTATATAAGTCTAAGACGTGCTATTGCTATTGCTAATTCCATCAAGAGCACAAGCCTCAAATTCCATTTAAGTGGAGACTGACCATCCATAGTTTGTGCCTTAGAAGCATCTGGGTTTCAAAATACGTTAAATTATTCTGTTCATCGGGTTGTTTTTCACCCATCTTTCTTATAAGCAAAAAAAAAAAAAAATCCTCTTTCATGTCTCTGGCCAATCTTACTTGAGGAAAAAAGCAAACATCCTTGCACTTTAAATGCCTCCAAGCCCCCCCCCCGTCCATTTTTTTTACACTTATAAATAAATTATTCCCCGAATGCTTTTCATTGCACATTGAATCATAAATGAATCAAAGGCTGGCACAGCCTGCTAAGCACCCCACCCCACCCCCTGGAGACTGTGTGATTACAACTCATCCTGCTTAGCAATGTTGTGAAAACAGTCACTCTAACACAGGGGTCCTCATGCGTGGGCCACAGCCGGGTTAGTGGGCTGCAACCTGTTTGGAACCGGGCCGCGCAAGCAGCAGACGCACGCAGCTCCATGTGCTTGAGCGGCAGGCACTCGTGCGTGCACAATCCAGTGCCTAAATTCAGCCACAATCAAGCTAGGTTATATCTTCCTTTATTGATCCATACATTGATTTATATGCTGCGTCCTCAGGGCTCAGCAGCCTACAAAAATGCATACAGTCCTATAATTCCCAGAAAACTCAACACCTAACAGCAGAGCGAAATGCTAAGCATTTCAGAAACCCCACTTCTCACTGGAGCCCAAGCTGTTCTTCCTCTGCCTTCTCTTTTTTTTCTCTCTCTCTTCCCAGGCCTAAATTCAGAAGAAGCCGCTTCACAGACTTCGGCGTCCGTTTTTGCCTACAGTGCGAGTGGCCACTTTGAGTCCCCGCAACAGCAACAGCAAAACCTGAAGAACGGCAACGTTGCAGACCAACACACAATTGTCAGCATGGGTGATGGGGGTAGAGACCTTCTCACCATCAATGCAGGTCGGCAGTATTGAAAGGAGGGAGGGAGATAAATTGATTTTTTTGGGGGGGGAGGTGTTGTCAGCTGGCTTGTCGCAGTATCCCCTTCGGCAGTCCCAATAAAAGTCAGCATTTCCTGCCGACGTTTGATCTTTGGCTTATCCTTGCTTAGAATCTGGAGTGCCTTTATTTGATGACAGATCAATCCTTCATTCTTTATCACGCGGAACCCTAAGGAACTCCTCCCAGACTCAAGTGGGGAAAAAAAAAATCTGAATACAAGTTCATAAAGACTTTGGAGGGTTTTTTTTTTTCCCCACCTCTGTTCGTAATTTCTCTGGGGATACAGGGGGGAAAAAGCTCCTAAGATAAAGAGGAAGGAGAAGAAAGCATAAAATGGCTCTGTGCTGCTGCTGCTTGCTTGTCAATATCCTACAGAAGGGCAAGGAAGAAGAACTTTAAGCATCGTGGCCAGTTTGCATAATGGGGAGGATTGTCCAGTTTGCAGTTTGATTTCCCAGACCTTTTCTTTTCTTTTCCTTACACCATCATGATTCGTAAGGTTGAGTTTACATGATAGCACTACACTGTTCTTACTTGGTTTCGTATAATCGATTATACAGAATTTCTCGGGCAAAACTACGAGAGGTTTTTGGGGGGCAGGGGGGCAAGAAAGGGTGGATATTTCCTCCCAGCCTTTCCCTTCTCTTTGCCTGCAGCCTCCTCGTCGCGGAAAATTTATGACACCCGGGAAGCTGGGGTTGGCCAGGACTCAAGTGCCACCATCGACTTTGACGAGGACAAATACCGGCGCAGGCCGACGCTCAGCTGGCTCGCCCAGCTGCTCAAGTGAGTCCCGGCGGTCCCAAGAGTTGCCTGCGGTAGAAAGCAGCAGAGGCTGGACAAGGGCCAAGAGCGATGGGAGGCCACACGGGAGGAAGGCCACAAAATGAAGCGGAAGGCCTAGTTTCCTCAAGCGGTCCTCTGGGTCGCGTGAGCGGTTCGCGAGCTCGAAAAACGAGCCGCTCTCTCTTCCGAAGCGCGTTGCCAGACTTTGCCTCGCTTCCATGCCGGTTGCGGGTCTACGGAGATGCTCGACCCTCCAGGTCACGGTGGTGCCAAAAGGCAACGGGGCTTTCGTGGATTTGCCTCCTTGAAAACGTTCCGCTTCTCATCCGGCACTGAAGCAGCTCCTTGGAGGAGAAGCGAAATATTTTCAAGGAGAGACAAAAAAAAACAAACGGGAAAATCCAGTTGCCTTTTGAAAGAGCCCAGATGGGATTCTGAGCCGGTTGTAATTACAGTTCCGATCTGGCGGACCTGGAGATACTTCGGGTTCTGCTCTCTTGATTATTCCGGATTCTCTCCTTGGGAGCGTCCTCATTCCTCCCCCCGCCCTTAGAAGGTCTGCTCCTTGGCGCAGGATCCGGCTTATGGGATCTCACGGCGAGCCAGCCAACCGTTGGAAAGCTCTCCCAGTGGGCAAAATCCAATTCACATTCCCAAAGTGAGGGGGAGCAGCTTAATCTTCTCTTTCCTTCTGTCGGCAGGAACCGCTTTGGCACCCGAAAGCAGCCGCGCTCTTTAATGCAGAGGTTTGTCATCTTTCTCCTGATCGGCGGAATCGGCTTCCTGACGCTCGTCGTCGTCATGATGAAACTCGGCCGGGCCTCGGCGGACAACGACCCGAGCCTGGATCCCAAGTTCAACCCTCACATCCGAGTGGGACAGTAGCGAGTAGGGTTGGCCTCTCCTTTGTCACGTGGCCCCGTACCCCCACTCTCGGCTCTTGGCAGCTCCTTGGCAAAACTGCACCCCAGAGGGAGGCCTGGGGTTGCATCTGCTGGGTGGGTCTCCCGGGAGCTTCCCAGCCTGGACAGACAAGGTTGTTGGGACCCCTTTGAAACTTGGATGAAGGCATGCCAGTTAAAAGATGGTCCATCTCTTTCTCTTCTCCCCCCCCCCCAGTCCGATGGGAGTTGCAAATGATGCGTTTTGTTGCCCCGATGGGCAGTTTTATGCAGAAAGGGCTGGCGGGCCGTTAAGGGGCAGGATTGAACTGGCAATTTTAAAGAGAACAATGGCTCCCCTTCTAGTTTTTTTCTCTCACTGCTACTCGGTAGGTGTAGGTGGGCAAAAGAGGTCCCGGTCTCTCTCTCTTCTCACGCCCCGGGTTCCACTCGTGCTCGGCTGAGGAAATATCCTCTGGGTCCTTCCTTGCGGTTCAGTGATTGCCCCGTTGCTTTGTTTTCCTTCTTCAAAGGTGGTTTGAGACTGCAGTGATTGACTGGGAGACAGTTGTGCTCACCCAACCCGTAGCAATTCTTACTAAAGAGCGCGGCCAAGTTTGAGGATTTCTACATCACGTAACAGGACCTCCTCTCCTAAATCCATGTTGAGGCTTGTGCACAAGCTGCCCTTGGTTGCAGGGACACCAGAGCACCATTGCCCCCCAAAAAAGAGAGCTCTGTCTAAGCTGGAGCAACACCTGTTTGCACCCCACCTCAGTCCTTTTCCTTAACACAGCTAGTTTGCTGTTTGCTCTCTGCTGCTTTCCCTCCAATTACCTGCTAGATATGGAAAGTCAGTTGTCTTTTGAGAGCCCCACGACGTGTGTCTTTCTAGGCCCTTGGGCTTGGGGGCCATTCTGTAGGACCCAAAGGCTGCATCCACAGCCTTTCTCTGCAACCCAGGGGTTGAAAAAGTCCAGGGTTTGATTGGCAGGTGATTGAAGTGCTGTGGAGATGAGAGGTGGAACAGTTCCTCCGTGCTTATGAATTGCTTTACTTGATAAGTCAGACAAGACACATCAAAAAAAAGAAGGCCCGTTATATTATGCCCCACTTCTCCTTGTCCTCTTGGTTCCAGATAACCTTCTGCCTTCCAGGTTCACCTCTGACGACATCTCTACTCTGTTTAAACTTTAGTTTCTCGGGGGCAGGACCAGGGGGGGCAGCAACCTTGTCTTCTCCAGAACCACCTTTTCCTCCTTTCTCTGGTCTTTGCAGATTGGGTGGGCCGATAGCTTTACTCAAAGCGATGGTCCAGGTCCATTTTGGAGGGGGGGGCACCTGGTGGAGAAAAGGCTTCTCTCGTCCCAGAGGTCCAGTCAAGAAAGGGGAGGCAAGACCCCTCTGTCCACCATCCTTTGCAGGAGAGGTGTGGGCTGGTGGAACGACGGTGAATGATCTGCAAGGTTTATTTCTTGCCTCCGTGGACGGTGGATGTAGGACGGAGAGAGTGCAAAGCTGTGGCACATTGAAGCAATAGAGACATTTGTCAATACTCCATTAAACTCTCTTGGCTGATCCTAACGGGTGGCGGTTACTCCTCTGTCGCTCCTTCAGAGGGACCGGCTCTTCTCATGCCTGGCTCCTTTTGATCATTCATATTTTTCTTCCCTGTAATCAATAGTGAGATAGTCCATCCAGAATCGGGCAATATACAGAGCTAAATTCACGACTGGATGAAAAGGAAAGGATTTGTTTATTCATTTATCCATGCCTTCGTTTACATCCCACTTTTATTTTGACAAGTAACTCAAGGCAGTGAACACATCCACCTCCTATTTCCCCTTCAACAACTACCCTGTGAGGTGGGCTGGGCTGAAAGACGGACTGGCCCAAAGTCACCTAGCTGGTTTTCGTGCTTAAGACAGGACTAGAACTCACTGTCTCCTAGTGATTGGCCCAAAGTCACCCAGCCAGCTTTTATGGCTAAAGCAGGACTAGAACTCAGTCTCCTAGTGATTGACCCAAGATCACCCAGCTGGCTTTCATGTCTAAGGCAGGACTAGAACTCACAGTCACCTGGTGATTCCCTACAACAGTCTTGTGAAGTGGATTGGGCTGAAACCGAAGTATTGGCCCAAAATCACCCATGCTGGCTTTCCTGTCTAAGGCAGGGCTAGAACTCACTGTCTCCTAGTGATTGGCCCAAAGTCGCCAGCTGGATTTTGTGCCTCGGGAGAGACGAGGACTTGCCATCTCTTGCTTTCCATCCTGGTGTCTTAACCACTAGACCAGGTTGGGCAACTATCGCCTATTTATAACCTGTGGACTTCAACTCTCAGAATTTGGAACTTGGAAAATTGGTTGCGGCAGGAAAAAATAAAAAATAATGTAGATCAGTGCTTTGCAACGGTGACAACTTTAAGAAGTGTGGACTTCAATTCCTAGAATTCCTCAACCAGTACTGCTGGCTGGAGAATTCTGGGAGTTGAAGGCCACAACATTTAAAGCAGGGGTAGTCAACTTTGGCTCTTTTATGACTCGTGGACTTCAACTCCCAGAATTCCTGAGCCAGAAGTCCACGAGTCATAAAAGAGCCAAGGTTGACTACCCCTGCTTTAAAGTATGCCACCTGCAGAATTCTGGGAGTTGAAGGCCAGACTTCTAAAGTTGCCAAGATTAGGAAACACTGGCCTAGATGGTAGAGGGATTGGAAACTAAACCATAGCTAAAAGAAGCTGACTTGTTGCCCTAGAAATTCACAGTTCCTCCTCCACATCACCATCATCATCATTCTCTTACCAAAGGAAGTCAGGGCTAAGCACGTCAGGAAGCCATCATCCGCTTGCAAGGTGTAGATGCTGGCTAGGAGGGCCAAATAAAAGCTGGTCACATGGGAGAACTGTCAGAAACCCAAAGAAGAAGGGAGAAAAAATGAATGGTCTCCCGTTGCAAAGAGCAGAGTCTTTGTCCTACCTTCTTCAATGTTTTAAAAATATCATTTTAATTTTTTTTAAGACAACAGGAAGATGGTTATGCTACCCCTCAGAAACGGTAACCTCTCACACCCTGTCAATTCACAGCAGGGCTCTCCAACTTGGCAACTCTAAGACTTGTGGACTTCAACTCCCAGAATTCTTCAACCAGCATGGTTTGCCAAGGAATTCTGGGATCTGAAGTCCCACAAAGTTTTAAAATCGCCACGGTTGGAGACCTCCTGATTTACAGGAATAACTTGGGTTCCCCTCCCCAAGGGCCTTCAGGAATGGCAAAGGCAGTGCTTTTTTTCTTTAAAAAAAAAAGGTGCCTCTTTTCTCCGGCCTGTTCTTTCTGGCACCCCAGCTAGAGGTTATCTATCCCCTTTGCCTGACGTTCTCCTCTGTGGGATGGTTGGGTTGCAGAAGAGGGGAAGCAAGAAGATCCGTTACCAGCAGCGATACAGTGAAGTGGAAGCTCATGAGATCTCCTCTTTGAGAGACCAGGAAGTGGTAGAGGTCCCCGACGATCACTCCCATGTGGATGACGAACAGGACCCAAGAGCCAATGATAAAGATGACCTTGCTTGGGAAGGTGACCGTTAGGAACGGGTCTTTCCAGGAGCCCATTTGCGGCATTTTGGGGAGCTGGGTTCTCCTTAGTCTTAGAGGACCTGTGGGGAAGGCAACCCTTCCTGGAGGAGGTGAATCTCACAAGAGAGCCTGGGCTGATGAAGTCATAAGGATGCAGAGATTCTAGAAGCCAGATGATTGGCAGCCTTTTCCCCAAAGCAGGTGGGTATTGGGCATCGCCCGACAGCAGGTATGGATGACCAAGACAAGCTTGAAAGTCACCTGTGGGATTCGTTGTCTAGTTTGAATAAACAATCACCAGGCCAAAACTTCCAAGAGAAAACAGTGCTAATTTATTTGTACTACTTTGCAAAGAGGATGTATCACGTACACACAGGTACAGTGGACACACCTTAAATCATTAATATCCTTTCTTTATATTTCCTATTGCCATTGCAAATTCACCTCCCAACTTTGCCATCACAACCTATCCGAAGTGCCTAAGTGAATGCATTATCTCTGCCCCTGATTACATCTCCCATTATTCAAATTCTATCGCCCTTATTTACAAATTACCTTTTATGGCTACTAGTTCCTAGGGGATTGTCTCTGAAGTAACTATCAGGTTTGCCAATTCTGGTTAAAACCTGGTTTTTAGCATAGCAGAGGCCTTCCTACATACAATTCTCAAACTTCGGCCAGACTCATAACATTAGAAATATATACAATATATTTTCTTCACAGGCTAGCATGTCTTCTTACAGTTCTGTAAAAACAATAAGCTCTTTTTCCCACATATCCAAGCACCGTGGATTAAGTAATACTGGCAAACGAGCGTAGGAAGTCATGGTCCATGCATCACTTAAGCAGTGATTGAAATAGAAGCCCCTTCAATAACGAGACAACTTTCAAAAAAATCTTGAAATACTGCATGCATTTCTGGTCGCCATAATACAAAAACAAAAACAGGCTCGGACTCCAGAAAGTGCAAAGAAGAGTAACAAACATGATGAAGGATCTGAAGGCTAAAACGTACAATGGACAATTGAGAAAACGAGGTATGTCTGGTCTAACAAAACAGAAGGACTAGGGATGAGTGGTCTTCCAGTACTTTGGGCAGAGGGCTGGACTAGATGACCTCCAGGGCCAAATTTGAAGACCCCCGGGTCTAATCAGTATTTCTCAGCCTTGGCAGTTTTAAGATGGGTGGACTTCAACTCCCAGAATTCCTCAGCCAGCGTGCCTGGCTGAGGAATTCTGGGAGTTGAAGTCCACAAGTCATAAAAGGGCCAAGTTGGAAGACCCCTGCTGAATGGAATGAAACTATGGCTGGTTTTATAACCCGCCTTTGCAATATGATTGGAGAGCAATCCAGAAATAGTGAAAACATTAAATACAGGTAGCCTTTCACGTGTGACCCCAGTTGGAACCAGTCATAAAAAGGCCAAGTTTGAAGACCCCTGCCATATAGCATTAACCTTGTGAACTCTCAAGCTTCCTCTTTCCGTTATATATTCAAGATGGACAGTAATATTTGTTGTGTATATGAGGGCTGTGGGTCTGTACATATGTTGTATATAGTATATTTAGGTGTGTGTCGTGTCATGTTTCACTTCGAGAGCGGGCAACTACGCTGGCTGAGGGATTCTGGGACATGAAGTCCACAAGCCTTAAAGTGGTCACGGGTGCAGGCCGCTGAGCTAGGCGGAACCTTTCCGGAAGTGCGAGGAGCGGCGCGTCTCCATGGAGACAGGCGGAGTTTCCGGTTACGTCAGTCCCGCGACGGAAGTGCCCCCCCCACGGCAGCCCGGGCGCTTTTCCATGGCGGCGGCTCAGCCCGAAGGCGGCGCGGAGCCTCCGGGCGAGAAGCGGCGGCCGCACGGGATGCTGAAGCTCTACTACGGGCTGCCGGACCCGGCGGGCGAGGCTTTGGCCGACCCGGCCAGGGGCGACCTGGGCGGCCCCACCGACATCAACGGGCCC
This sequence comes from Crotalus adamanteus, assembly GCA_039797435.1. Lineage (NCBI taxonomy): Eukaryota > Metazoa > Chordata > Lepidosauria > Squamata > Viperidae > Crotalus > Crotalus adamanteus. The sequence goes on from CM077934.1 coordinate 7,525,893, forward strand.
CACTTCGACCCGGAAATCTACCTTACCAAGGTGGGAGGGGGGCGGGGCTTGGGACACGCCCCTCTGCCGAAAGGGCTTCTGAGCGCGTGCAGAAGGCCCTTTCGCCTTGCTTTTCGCCTTCCCCATCCTCCAGGAGGACTACAGCCCCCATCGTCCCTTTTGGCAACCCTAGGGCTGGAAGGGACCCTGGAGGTCATCTAGTCCAGCCCTCTGCCCAAAGACAAGACTCCTTATTCCATCCCGGTTGTCCAGTTTCTTCTTGGCCCTGGAGGGTTATGGAAGCTACCCGCCATCCATCCCGGTGGGCCCTGGGTAGAAAAGAGCTGGGGCCAGTTGCAGGGGAGACAGATTGGCAGCTTAATCTAGGATGGGGGAGGAGGGGGGAGGATTCGGCCTATTCTCCAAAGCAGCAGAAGGCAGGACAAGAAACAGCGGATGGAAATTAATCAAGAGGAGAAGCAACCTGGAGTTAAGGAGAAACTCCCTGACAGCGAGGACAATTAACCAGTGGAACAGCTTGCCACCAGAAGTTGTGGCTGCTCCATCACTGGAGGCTTTTAAGAAGAGAATGGACAGCCGTTTGTCCTGGATGGTATAAGGCAGGGCTCTTCAAGCTTGGCTCTTTTATGACTTGTGGACTTCAACTCCCAGAATTCCTCAGTCAGGCACGCTGGCTGAGGAATTCTGGGAGTTGAAGTCCACAAGTCATAAAAGGGCCAAGTTAGAAGACCCCTGGTATATGGTCTCCTGCTTGAGGACTGGACTAGACTAGAAGACCTTCTGTTATTTTGTGTTTTAAATTCTGGACTTTGGAGTTAAATGGGGGGGGGGTGTCCTAAAATCAGATCTGTATTAGCTCGGTGGTTAGAGTGCAATATTGCAGGCTAACACTATTCACTCAGTTTGATCCTGACCGGCTCAAGGTTGACTCAGTCTTCTATTCTTCTGAGGCCGTAAAATGAGGACCCAGATTGTTGGGGGCAAGAGGCTGACTCTGTAAACTGCTTAGAGTGGGCTGTAGAGCACCGTGAAGCGAGATATAAGTCTAAGCGCTATTGCTGTTCTATTCCTATACTTATTCCTATTCTACTGTTCTATTGCCATGGTGGTGCAGTATTTGGAATGCAGCTTTGCAGGCTTGCTCAATGCCAGCAGTTCAATCCTGACTGGCTCCAGGTTGACTCAGCCTTCCATCCTTCTGTGGTGGGCAAAATGAGGACCCAGATTGTTGTAGGCAAAATGCTGACTCTATAAACCAGCTAAAGAGGCTGTAAAACCACTGTGAAGTGGTATATAAGTGCTGTTGCTAAAAAAAAAAAAAAAAACCCTGCCTCAAAGTCTTGGTCTTCCTCAATGAGTATTCCCTCTCTGTAGATGTTGATTGGGATTTGGTCTCGGCTTTTTTCTGCCAATCTTACGATCTTGCAATAAAGACGAAAGAACCAGCAAAGCTGTTTTCTGCCACCAGAAAACATATTGTTTTCCTCTCTGTCAGCTGCGGAAAGAATGCCCTTTGGCTCAGCTGATGGACTGTGAGACAGACATGGTGAAGCAGATCCGAGCCCTGGATAGTGACATGCAGACCTTGGTCTATGAGAATTACAACAAGTTCATTTCAGCCACAGGTAATTTGGGGAAGGGGATACCTTGCCCTGTGGAATGTATAAAGACTTGAAAATTGATGCTTTTCACATAAAGCATCGTAAGTGGTTTAAGACTGTGTTGCCTGAAAAACTGTCTTTAGATGTACAGGTCAGTCCTCGACTTGGGGATGAATTTTTATGATTATGCAGTATGATGCTCTGGGAATGTTCAGCATTGCAAAGGAAGCCTGTCAAGCCCCCTCCCCTGAGAAATCCACGGGAGTTGGGTGAGATTGCAGGCCTTTGTAGTGGCTCCCATGCCTCTGGAGGTAGGGGAGAAAAAAACCTGCCGAAATACGTTTCTTCTGCCATGCTTTTGACCCTAATTGCGAGCATTTCATCTGAGTATATTTCATCTTTTGTGGTAATCATAGAGTTGTATTTCTCGTTGTGTTCTCTTTCATTGTTTAGTTTATTGTTCTGTTATTTTCTGTTCTGTTCACGCTCTTGTCATTTCTTCTTTTTATTGTTGTAAGCCACCTAGAATAAACCCATGCAAGACAAAAACATATGAAGAACAGTTGCAGGAATTGGGTTTGGCCAGTCTAGAGAAAAGAAGGGACTGGTGGGGGGGACATCATAGCAATATCCCAGTATTTGAGGGGCTGCCACAAAGAGGAGGGGGTTAGCCTATTTTCCAAAGCACCTGAAGGCAGGAGAAGAAGCGACGAATGGAAACTCATCAAGGAGAGAAGCAAACTGGAATTAAGGAGAAACTTCCTAAAACTGAGGACAATTAATCAGTGGAACTTGCTTGTCTTCAGACGTGGGTGCTCCAACACTGGAAGCTTTTAAGAACAGACTGGACAGCCACTTGCCTGGAATGGTATAGGGTCTCCTGTTTGAGCAGGGGGTTGGACTAGATGACCTCCAAGGTCCCTTCCAACTGTGTTATTTGGTTACTCCTTTCCTTTCCCCCCGCTAGACACAATCCGCAAGATGAAGAATGACTTCAAGAAGATGGAAGATGAGATGGATTGCCTGGCTGCCAACATGGCCGTGATCACCGAGTTTAGCGCCAGCATCAGTGGGACCCTGCAGGATCAACACGAGCAGATCACCAAGCTGTCTGGTGGGTGTGTCTTAACAACCATCTTGCTTAGCAATGGAAATTTTGGCTGTAAGTGGTCGTAAGCCGAGGACTTGCCTGTACGCAACCGGCACATTTGGCAAAAATTCACTGGCAGATTTAGCAACGCCGCTTACCACGTAGAGAGGGAATGTGTTAGTTCCCAAATGGAGAAGAGCGTAACCCGTGTCTCTTGATCTCCCAACCGCAGGAGTCCATGCGCTGCTGCGCAAGCTACAATTCCTGTTTGAGCTTCCGGCCCGCCTCACCAAGTGCGTGGAGCTGGCGGCCTACGGGCAAGCGGTCCGGTACTACAGCAAAGCCCGCTGCATCCTCCACCAGTACCAACAGATGCCCTCCTTCCGGGGCATCCAGGACGACTGCCAGAAGATCATGGCTGACCTAGCTCAGAAGCTGCGGGAGAAATTCCGGTACGCATCCAGAGGAGGCAGTGAGACTAGGGCAGGGCTTTTCAACCAGTGGTACGGGTACCACCTGTGCTACATTGGCACCTGGCAGGTGGTACGCGACCATCCTAGAAAAGTGATAGCAGGGGAGGGGAATGAGCTCAACCGGTGGCAGAACCGCACAAGCCTGAGTGAGAGATGGCTGGAGCTGCAGGGCTGTCAGGGCTCAGCGGAAGCGCCAGGGTCAGTGCCGCTTTCCAGCTGATTGGCACTTTGGGGCTGTCAGGGCTCAGTGGAAGCACCAGGATCAGCGCCAGGGTCCAGCTGCAGCTCAGCACTGATCCTGATGCTTCTGCTGAGCCCAAAAGAAATGCCGATCAGCTGGAATATTGCAGCATCTCTTGTGATTTACATTAAGATGCGTGGCAACTGATTCATATTTATGACGGTCACAGTGTCCCAGGGTCATGTGAAGTGACCAAAACCTGCAGACGGGGGGAATAAAAACCAAACACCCCCCACCCCACCCCCGCTGCCAATCCTCAACAGAAATGCTCACAACAATGAAAACCTCGGACAGGAGGAAGAGCGCCGCCGGGTGGGCGGGCAGGTGTGTCTTGCTCAGCTGTGGCTTGTGGGCACTTTTTTGAGTGCCATTGTAACTTCAAACAGTCACTAAGCGAACTGTTGTACGTCGAGGACTACCTGTACTTTATCACTTTTGTCCTTTTTTTTTTGGTCATCAAGTTTTTGACACCTTGCTAGGCGACTGGTGGTACTCGGATGTTGCCATATCCTAAAAATGGTTCAATGGATGAAAAGATTGAAAAGCCCTGGGCTAGGGGAGCCGGTTGGCCCGGAAGGTCACTGAATTCGCAGAGGGCTAAAACAGCCCAGCCACAAGGTTTTGCAAAGAAGCACGCGGTCCTCAACTTGGGCGGCCTTCTGACCAGCAAAGTCGGGCTCACTTAACAACCGGGTTACTAATTTAACCACTGCGGTGATTCCCTTAACAACTGCGGCGAGAAAAGTCGTGAAATGGGGCAAAACCCGCTTAACAAGCATCTCACTGAGCAACATAAATTTTGGGCTCAATTGTGGTCATAAGCCGAGGACTACCAGTATAAAAGGGCCGGTGACATAAATAAATGTTAAATAAAATGTACTTCGAAAGTACATTTCTTAATTAAATTGCCTGAAAGAAATCAATTTGGGGAAGTGATGCTACAACCAATTGTGGTTGTATGTTGAGGACAACCTGTAAATTGCAGGGTGTTCACTTATGACCGCAACAGAGTCCAAAATTTATGTTGCTAGGTGAGATTTGTTAAGTGAATCTTGCCCCATTTTATGACCTTGCTTGCCACTGTTGTTAAGTGAATCACTACAGTTGTTAAGTTAGTAACACGGCTATTAAGTGAATCCAGCTTCCTCATTGACTTTGTTTGTCAGAAGGTCACAAAAGGGGATCACGTGATCCCGGGACACTGTGACCCGTCATAAGTACTAGTCAGTTGCCAAGCGTCTGGATTTTGATCATGTGACCACAACGATGCTGCAATGATTGGAAATGTGAAAAACAGCCATAAGTCATTTTCTCCGGTGTTGTTGTAACTTCGGTCATGAAACAGACTGTTGTAAGTCGAGGACTCCTTGTAGTTGAGCCTTCTGATGAGTCCCCCTGTTTTGTTTTGTTTTTCTCCAGGGATGGAGGCTCCGGTGCCAAGGACTTAGCCGAATGCGTGGAACTGCTGCTGCAGCTGGGTGAGCCAGCGGAAGAGCTGTGTGACGAATTCCTCTCCCACGCCCACTGCCGGCTGGAGGCTGAGCTGCGGAACCTGGAGGCCGAACTGGGAGACGGGCTGCATTTCGGGGCGGGAGGCCCAGCCACCGACATCCTTGAATTCACAGACCGTGGGTGCAACAGCTTCGTCAGCAACCTCTGCCTGGTTATTGCCTCCTACCAGGAGCTGTTCATCAACCGGGAGGGCGCCCAGGGCATCGCCCACATGGCTCACGACAAGCTGGTGGCCTTTGTCGACAGCCTGATGGCGCGCTACTTCGCCCTGGTGGAGAGGCGCATTCAGCTGGAAAAAGGGGTGGGCGACAACTCGCTGCTGGTGCGGGCGCTGGACCGCTTCCACCGGCGCCTGCAAGCCCTGGCCAGGCTTTTGCCAGCCTCGCAGGCAGCAGCCGTAGGGACGGAGATCGTGGTGCGGGCAGCCAAGGAGCGCATCCGACAGTACCTGCAGGCCTTGGAGAGCTTCTACCTGGACTGCCTGACGGACGTGCGCCAGTCCTTGGCTGCCCCTCGCCTGGTGGGGAAGGAGAATCCCAGCCTGGCAGAGCTGCTGGGCACCATCTCGGCCTCCATCCTCAACCAGATCAAGTCTGTCCTCACCTACGTCCACCTCTTCACAGCCAAGGACATCAACTTTTCAAACAAGCCTTACTTCAAGGTAAAAGAAGGATTTGACAATGAGAAAGCCCTCTCTCTCATCCTTAACAACTTTGAAGACATGTGGACTTCAACTCCCAGAATCCCCCATTCATCATGGCGGATTCTAGCCCAGGGCTCTCCAAACCTGGCAACCTTAAGGCTTGTGGACTTCACCTCCCAGAATTCCTCAGCCAGCATGGAAGTTGGTCCACGTATCTTCAAGCTTGGGAAAGGTTGAGTAGATGTTGCCCTATAAAGCAGGGCTTTTCAACCTTTTCACCCATTGTACCACTTTTAGGATATGGCAACATCCAAGACCACCCGTCGCCTAGCAAGGGGACAAAAACTTGATGACCAAAAAAAAAAAGGAAAAAAGTGATAAAGTACAGGTAGTCCTCGACTTACAACAGTTCACTTAGTGACTGTTCAAAGTTACAATGGCACTGAAAAAAGTGCCCCCAAGCCACAGCCAAGCAAGATACCTGCCTGCCCGCCCACCTATCTGAGGTTTTAATTGTTGTGAGCATTTCTGTGGAGGATTGGCAGCAGGGGTGGGGTGGGGGGTGTTTGGTTTTTATTCCCCCCCCCCGTCTCCTGGGTGGTTGCAGCAGGTTTTGGTCACTTCACATGGGACACTGTGACTGTCATAAATATGAATCAGTTGCCAAGCATCTGAATGTAAATCACAAGACCCTGGAGAGGCTGCAACATTCCAGCTGATTGGTCACATGTGAAGTGACCAAAACCTGCTGCAACCACCCAGCAGACGGGGGGAATAAAAACCAAACACCCCCCCCATCCCACCTCGGCTGCCAATCCTCAACAGAAATGCTCACAACAATGAAAACCTCAGACAGGAGGAAGAGCACGGCCGGGCGGGCAGGCAGGTGTCTTGCTCGGCTGTGGCTTGGGGGGCACTTTTTTCAGTGCCATTGTAACTTCGAACAGTCACTAAGCGAACTGTTGTAAGTCGAGGACTACCTGTACTTTATCACTTTTTTCCTTTTTGGGGGGGGGGTCATCAAGTTTTTGACCCCTTGCTAGGCGACGGGTAGTACTCGGATGTTTATTTATTTTATTTATTTATTTATTTATGAGACTTATACACCGCTTTAAGTGCGAGCACTCTCTAAGCGGTGTACACCAGTAAGCAATGTATATATATATTTACATTGCCCCCAACAATCTGGGTCCTCATTTGACCTACCTCGGAAGGATGGAAGGCTGAGTCAACCTTGAGCCGGTGAGATTTGAACCGCTGACCTGCTGAACACAGTCAGCTAAAGTGGCCTGCAGTACTGCACTCTAACTGCTGCGCCACCTCGGCTCATATGTTGCCATATCCTAAAAGTGGTATAATGGGTGAAAAGATTGAAAAGCCCTGGACTAGTGTGTCCCTTTTATTTTTCTCTAGGGCGAATTCTGCAGCCAGGGTGTCCGGGAAGGCCTCGTGGTCAGCTTTATCAAGTCTCTTTGCCAGATCGCCCGGCAGTTCTGCGAGAGCCCGGGCGACAAAGGCGGGTCCAGCCCCCCGGCTCTTTTGCTGCTCCTCTCCCGGCTCTGCTTGGATTACGAAACGGCCACCATCAGCTACATCCTCACCTTGACCGATGAGCAGTTCCTGGTGCAGGTAGGGCCGAAGGCTGGTGGGGGGGGAGACCAAACTCAGAAATTAAAACCTGGCGGGCCTCGTTTTATTTATTTTATTTATTTATTTATGAGACTTATATACCGCTTTAACTGCAAGCACTCTCTAAGCGGTGTACACCAGTAAGCAACGTATATATATATTTACATTGCCCCCAACAATCTGGGTCCTCATTTTACCTACCCCGGAAGGATGGAAGGCTGAGTCAACCTTGAGCCGGTGAGATTTGAACCGCTGACCTGCTGAACACAGTCAGCTAAAGTGGCCTGCAGTACTGCACCCTAACTGCTGCGCCACCTCGGCTCTATTCTATTCTATTCTATTCTTCATTCCATTATTCTATTTATTTATTTATTTATTTATGAGACCTATATACCGCTTTAAGTGCAAGCACTCTCTAAGCGGTGTACACCAGTAAGCAATGTATATATATATATATATATATTTACATTGCCCCCAACCATCTGGGTCCTCATTTTACCTACCGCGGAAGGATGGAAGGCTGAGTCAACCTTGAGCCGGTGAGATTTGAACCGCTGACCTGCTGAACACAGTCAGCTAAAGTGGCCTGCAGTACTGCACTCGAACTGCTGCGCCACCTCGGCTCTTTAAGAGGCGCATAGGGTTGGGTTCTTCCTTGAGTCCCTGCAAGCCTTATCCCCTGCCTTACGACGTCATCCAAGAATTAGGGGTTTTTCTTATGGCTCACAGTCACTCTTAACTGAGGATGGAGATCCTGCTTTGCTTTCTCCAGAAACATCCTAATCAAGCTGCACCGAGGACGTCCTGGGAAGACTTCAGGATATCAGCAGCCCCTTCCCCGTTGACATGCAGACGGTGACGGGGCAGCTTGGTGTGTCGTCTGGAAGAGAGTTCTAATTCATTTCAGCGCTAACATTACATGCTACAGCAAGTCCTCGACTTAGCACTGCAATCGGGACAGGAATTTGGGCCCTAAGTCGGGACAGCCGTAAGTTGAGGCATCCGTACGACCAGACCTGTTTTGACAGCAGTCATTAAGGGAATCACAGCATCGTAAATCCGAATCCATTCTGCTTGAGTGCCAGAAACTGCAAAAAAAAACCCTCGACAGTCACAAAACTACAGGCAGACCTCGACTTACGACTACAGTCGAGCCCAAAACTTTTGTTGCTAAGTGAAACATTTGTTAAGTGAGTTTTGCCCCATGTTACGATTTTCCGTGCCACGGTTATTAAGTGGATCACTGCAGTTGTTAAGTTAGTCACACGGTTGTTAAATGAGCATCAGAGAAACTGTTCCAGATGTTCAGAATGAGGCAGAGATGTCCAAATCTGCTCTCTGGTTGTACCCCATAACCCTGCTGACCAGGAAGACCTGTGAGGAAATGAATCAAACATTTTATTAAAATGCGCACCTTTTTGTGACCTGCAACTTACAAAAAGTTTGCCTTTTAATAATATTGTTAGTCAGGAATGTTGCTACCACGATAGACTTAACGTGGTCCTCCTACAACATCTACATTTCTCAGCTTGGGGAACTTCCCACTGTGGACTCCAACTCCCAAAATTCTCAATAGTGCCTCTGCTGGCTGGGGGATTCTGGGAGTTGAAGTCCACCCCTCTTAAAACTGCCAAGGCTAAGAAACACTGATTAGACCAGGGGTCTTCAAACTTGGCCCTTTTATGACTTTTATGACTTGTTGAAGTCCACCCCTCTTGAAGCGTGCTGGTTGGGGAATTCTGGGAGTTGAGGTCCACCTCTCTTGAAGCATGCTGGCTGGGGGGATTCTGGGAGTTGAAGTCCACCCCTCTTAAAACTGCCAAGGCTGAGAAATACTGATTAGACCAGGGGTCTTCAAATTTGGCCCTTTGATGACTTGTGGATTTCAACTCCCAGCGTGCCTGGCTGAGGAATTCTGGGAGTTGAAGTCCACAAGTCATCAAAGGGCCAAATTTGAAGACCCTTGGATTAGACTTTTCATACTTTAACATGACTGCAAAACTTCCAAACTATAAGGAAAATCCTGGGTTATGCTGGTCTATGACCATAGTAAAGATTTAGTTTGCTTTGACTACGTTTGCCATAAAGCCAAAAATCCATTGAGAGAAGAAGTGTAGAATAAAATAATTGTGCTCCCTGATCACTGCTGATCGGATGCACAAACATCTTCTAATGGGGGGGGGGCGATTTCTAACTATTATGCAACCTCCCTTCAGTTTATTTATTTTTTTTAAATAAAGCCACAGCAAGCTGATGACAGGAGAAGGACTACATGTTGTACACAACGCCACTTTTGCACAACTTGTCCTAGGAGTTTCCTTGTTGCGATAACACTGGGTGTTGCTTGCGCCACTGCACGATTGCCTCCTGCAATAGCCAAAGATGCCACTTCCTCTTCTTTAGCCGTGGGGGGGAACCCCAGGGAAAAGCCCAGAGTGGGTGCAGCTTCTGAACAGAGCCCCTTCTGAGCACGCTCTCTTCGGAATCCAGATTGGGCAGACAAAAAAAGTAGAACACAGGCAGTCCTCGACTTACAACGATTTACTTAGTGACCGTTCAAGCTTACAAACGGCACTGGAAAAAAGTGACTTAGGGCCGGTTTTCACACTTAACGATCTTTGCAGCATCCCTACGGTCACGTGATCAGAATTCAGACGCTTGGCAACTGACTCGTACTTATGACCGTTGCTGAGGACGTGATCCCCTTTTGCCATCTTCTGCAAGGCAAAGTCAGTGGGGACGCCAGATTCACTTAACAACAGAAATTTGAGGCTGAATTGTCATAAGTTGAAGACCACCTCCAATTCAAGACATTAGCCGAAAGTCTTACATTAACGTAGGCATGGATGTCTGTCTCAGATTAAAGATCCTAATTACAAAACTAGGCGTGTAACAGCATGGACGTCTCTAACCAGTGTTCCTCAACATGGCAACTTTTAGACCTGTGGACTTCAACTTCCAGAATTCCCCAGCCAACATAGGCTGGCTGGGGAATTCTGGGACTTGAAGGCCACAGGCCTGAAAGTTGCCACGTTGAGGAACGCTGCCTTTTATGAACAGACTTGGATAAATCCTGAATGTTTAAGAAAAATGTTTTAATTTCCCCCACCACAGCTGCCACTGCCCCCTCTTACGTAGAAATCTGACTTTTGGGCAAAAAAAAATCTCTACTACGGCTACAACTCTTCCTCCTGGATTGTATTACTTCAACAGATAACAATTCAGAGCGAAATAGAACATCTGCTCCTCTGTCAAGGCCTCTCCAGAAAGCACCAGCTTGGCACAGGAGCTGCGAACGGGAAGCCGTTCAAATCTTTCCTCCAGCGAAAATGGATTGAGCTCCTGGAAGCAACAGGAATAGGACCACCTTCCTTAAAATGGCAATAAGGATAGATAATAATAATAATAGTAAAGTTGGAAGGGACCTTGGAGGTCATCGAGTCCAACCCCCTGCTCAGGCAAAAAACCCTATACCATTTTGGACAAATGGCTGTCCAGTCTCTTCTTAAAAATTTCCAGTGTTGGAGCGTTCACTGCTTCTGGAGGCAGGTTGTTCCACTGGTTAATTGTTCTCACTGTCAGGAAGTTTCTCCTTAGTTCTAGGTTGCTTCTCTCCTTGATTCGTTTCCACCCGTTGCTTCTTGTCCTGCCTTCCGGCGCCTTGGAGAATAGCTTGACTCCCTCTTCTTTGGGGCAGCCCCTGAGATACTGAAAGGCTACTATCCTGTCCCCCCTCGTCCTTCTCTTCATTAAACTAGACATCCCCAATTCCAGCAGCCTTTCCTTAAATGTTTTAGCCTCCAGTCCCCTAATCATCTTTGTTGCTCTTCTCTGTACTCTTTCTAGAGTCTCAAAATCTTTTTTACATCGTGGTGACCAAAACTGGATGCAGTCTTCCAAGATGAAAGAGAACATTATTGGCTCAAAGCTAAACTGTGCGCAGGGGCCCTTGGCTCTCTCTGAGCTTGGTGGTTTTCTTGCAGATGTTTCATGACCCAGCTAGGGAACATCATCAGTGCTAAAGGGAGTTTGTGAAGGGGAGGGGAAGGAGAAGAGAAGAGGGTGTAAAGGAGGAACACAACTATTGGTCCTTGATGCTCTCTGAGGTTGGGGGTTTTCTTGCAGACATTTCATTACCAAAGTAGGTGACATCCTCAGTGCTCGGAGGGAGTGGGTTTGCCTCTTTTTTTTCATAATTCATAATAGTAGTAAAGTTGGAAGGGACCTTGGAGGTCATCTAGTCCAACCCCCTGCTCAGGCAGGAAACCCTACACCATTTCGGACAAATGGCTGTCCAGTCTCTTCTTAAAAACTTCCAGTGTTGGAGCATTCACCGCTTCTGGAGGCAGGTGGTTCCACTGGTTAATTGTTCTCACTGTCAGGAAGTTTCTCCTTAGTTCTAGGTTGAGTTCTCTCTTTGGTTAGTTTCCACCCATTGCTTCTTGTCCTGCCTTCAGGTGCTTTGGAAAATAGCTTGATTCCCTCTTCTTTATGGCAGCCCGAGATATTGGAATACTGCTATCATGTCCCCCCTTGTCCTTCTCTTCATTAAACTAGACATCCCCAATTCCAGCAACCGTTCCTAATATGTTTTAGCCTCCAGTCCCCTAATCATCTTTGTTGCTCTTCTCTGTACTCTTTCTAGAGTCTCAACATCTTTTTTACATCGTGGTGACCAAAACTGGATGCAGGATTCCAAGTGTGGCCTTACCAAGGCATTGTAAAGTGGTATTAATACTTCACGTGATCTTGATTCTATCCCTCTGTTAATGCAGCCTTTTGTATTAGTCTCTTGCTCTGTCAGTTTTGGTGAGGGTGTCCTTGATGTTTCCAGCTCTCTATTAACACTGAAGCAACTGCTGCCTTCCTGATGCGTTGGACTTCAGGCTCCATTCTCCCCTGCCAGGATGATGGGAGGAGAGGTCCAGAAGATCTCCAGGAAAGGGGATGCTGTTTAAAATTCCGGGGCTGAGCCAGGCTTCAGTTTGTCTTCCTACCTCCCGGGCTATCACTTCTCACTGGGTCTTGTCCCTCCCCCAGGACCACTCCCCCGTGACGCCGGTCACCGTGCTGTGTGCCGAGGCCAGGGAGGCTGCCCAGAAGTTGCTGAACCATTACGTGAAGGTTCAGGGGCTGATCATCTCTCAGATGCTGCGCAAGAGCGTGGAGACGCGCGACTGGATCTCCACCATCGAACCGCGCAACGTCCGTGCCGTCATGAAGAGGGTGGTGGAAGACGCCACTTCAATTGACGTGCAGGTGAGTGCAAGGAAGGCCCAGCCAAGCCCCGGATTTTCCTGGGAAGAAGTTGAAGAAACTGCTTCGGGCAGGGAGTTGTCTATAATTGTTTGTTGCTCTAGGGAAGCGTGTTGTAAGGGCCCACCCCACTTTGCATCTTAAGAAGACAGAAGTCTTGGAATATCTCTTCCAACAGGCATCTTTATTAAGAGAAGATGGTTGCAGGCATTCTAGACAGGACTTGGGGGCCAAGCCCTACCATTCAAGGTTTTAAGTGTTCCTAAGCAGCCTCCACCCCACCGTCCTTCCAGCGACAATCCCAAACGTTACATTTCCACCCTCTTTTCCTCACGGCCGGCAGAAGGGAGACTTCAGAGAGGAATAGATGAAAGGCGATGGCCATATTGTTACGGTCAGTCCTCTTGGTGAGATCCATATTCAGTCCCTTTGAAGTTGTAACGAAGGAAGTGAGGGCCATAAAACCCCTTTGCTCACCCCCCTTCCCCTTCGTAGTATGACAGAATCCAGAGAGGGCAGAAATGGGGTTTTCCATCGTCGATAACTAGAGATGAAATATAATTGGATTCTGACACATGTCTTGGAAAAACCTCAGGCCAGGAATCTTCTTTGGCTAGCTGACTAAGCGGGATGGATGAGACAGAAGCTGAAGATGGCAGATACGACAGCTTGGGGCAGCCTCCAGTCAGGAGTGGGCTACCCCTGCCCGGCCTTACTAGCAACTCGCATTTCCCTATCGTGGTCTCTTCTCGCAGGTGGGCCTGCTCTACGAGGAAGGGGTGCGGAAAGCTCAGAGCAGCGATTCCAGCAAACGAACCTTTTCCATATCCAGACAGCAGAGCCGCTACGCACCCAGCTACACTCCCAGGTGAGCCGAAGGGGTGTAGCAAGTGGGGTGCAGAAGTTACGTCCTCTGTGTGAAACACCTGCAGACGCTCTCGCAAGGAGAGTGACTTTGACCACCACGGAGGCTAAGGGGAGAACACCAGAATACAGGCAGTCCTCAACCTGGGACCAAAATTTCTGTTGTTAAGTGAGACATTTGTTAAGGGAATTTTGCCCCATTTTACGACCTTTCTTGCCTAAGTTATTACGTGTCACGTTGATCTCCTTTTGCGACCTTCTGACAAGCAGAGTCAGTGGGGGAAGCCAGATTCACTTCACAACCGAGTTACTAATCAACTTCAGTGATTCGCTTAACAAACGTGGCAAGAAAAGTTGTGAAATGGGGCAAAACGCACTTAACGCATTCTCACTTAGCAACATAACTTCTGGGCTCAGTTGTGGCAGTACATCAAGTATTCCCAAGGGCCTTCTTGGTTCCAGTATAGGCAATTATTAGAAAGATGGAGTATAGATCAAAAAGTGGGTTTTGTTATGGAATATGTGAATTTGATGAAACAAATTAAAGATCAAAGTAGAACTCATATAAAAAGATTTTATAATGCTTTAGTGGAATTGGATTCAGAAACAGAATTAGTTAAAGATTGTATGGTTAAATGGGCTCAGAATTTTGAAGAGCTAATTTTATTAGATACATGGGAGATAATTTGGGTGAGGAATGTTAAATTTACTCAAGCTCAAAATTTACGAGAAAATTTTTACAAAATGTTTTATAGGTGGCACCTTGATCCACAAAAGTTGTCTCGTATGTATCCGAATGTACAGCCCAAATGTTGGAGATGTGGTTGTCTGGACGCAACGTATTATCATATTTGGTGGTCATGTAGAAATGTAAAGGCTTTTTGGATCAAGATTTGGTGGAACATTCAGAAGATTTTTAATAGAAGGATAAAATTTACACCACAATTATTTTTGTTAGGTATTATTGTAGACTGTGATGGTAAAGAGATTACCTTAATGTTAAATTTTATTACGGCGGCAAGGTTGCTGATTGGGCAATATTGGAAGAAGGATTCCTTGCCTACTATAGAAGAATGGTTTTTTAAAGTTTCTTATTTATCAGAAATGGCAAAAATTTCGGCTTATCTGAAAGACCATTCACAAGAGAGATACATTTCGGTGTGGAAAAGATGGGTAGATTTTGTACAGAATAAATATGGGATTAGGAAGTATTATTTAGCTTCTGAATAATTTATAGTTTAAAATGGGTATGGTTGGATTTGTAGTTTCTATGTATTGGAGTTAAAGTACTTTAAATTTTTTGGATGTATGTATAGTGGATTGATGTTCATTTAATTTGTATGTGTTTTTTGTTTTTGTTTCTTTAACCCTGTATTCAGCTCTGGGAAGGAGGGGGGAAGGATTATGGGGTGGGAGGGCGGGGGTATTTTATTGTAAAAAGTTTATAAAAATTTTCAATAAAAAAAAAAGTATTCCCAAGGGCCTGAAAAAAGCATGGCTTTTAAAAGAACTCTTTTGGGAGTCACCGGAAAAAGATCCTTAGTTACACAGAGAAACAAGTGCATCGTGGTAGATCAGACTGAGGTCCTTATAGACGTTTCACGACCCAACTAGGGAACATCATCAGTGCTAGAAGGGAGCTTGTGGAATGGAGGAGGAGAAGGGGAAGACAGCGGGGTTCTTGGTGCTCTCTGAACTGGGTCGTTTCCTTGCTGCCAATTCATGACCCAACTAGGTAACATCATCAGTGCAGATGGGGGTAGATCAAGTGATTTAAAGTAATCGATTACATCTTCTCTCCAATTGCGGTCAGTGCCCCCATGGACACCAATTTGCTGAGCAACATCCAGAAGCTTTTCTCGGAGCGGATCGATATCTTCAGCCCTGTGGAGTTTAACAAGGTGAGGGCAAGTTGTCTCTCTTCGTCTCTTCGCCCAGCAACCAGCCAGAATAGAGCTGGAAGGGACCTTGGAGGTCTTCTAGTCCAGCCCCTTCAGAAGCAGAAACAGTGGGTTGGTTTGAGCACTGGCTTGGAGAGCTTTTCACAGGAAGGAAGTGACAGGCCTCCAAGATATTAAGGTACTTAGAATCGTACTGTCAGACCTGCCCCAGTCTGATCCCATAGGAAAGAGAAACCCTCGACTCCCATTTGGTGGACGTGAAAGCTGTTGTGGTTCCGGCTAATGAAACACTTCAAAGAACTTCCAGGCATTTATTTTCCTAAAAGTCAATGATCGTTACAAAATGTCAGCACATGCATAATGGAGGGATGCTAAGATCTAAATTCTCTTCCTCTGAGCAGCTAAATTATCAGCATGTTCCCTCCCTAAATTAGCCGTCATACATCACATTATCCAATTAGTGTGAAGGTCAAAGGTTTCCTTCCTCTTTCTTTCCCGGGCTTTATCCCCAACCCCCCTTCTGCTCTGTATTAACCCCATAAATACCAGACAGTTCTGCATATTGTCAAAAGCAAGAATATACAATATTTGCAGCGTTGACAAAAGCTACTAAGAGACGCTGGTTGCAGTAAAGTCGGGCAGAATCTGAAGTTTCCCGCTCATCAGTAGAAAACTATTTCCTTCTGTCCCGTCCCTCCTCCGTGTGAAATACCGCTGGGATGTTTTGGGGAACGCTGAGGGATTTCCACTAGTAACTTCCCACACTCAGAACAAGACGCCTTGGCACGAACTGATCCCAGGGTGATCTGCTTTTCTTCAGCTGTCATCCCGTTCCTAATTCCCACACAAAAATGCACACAGATTTCTTGCCCATTTGTCGTCCCATCATGCCTCCTCTCCCAATCCTTTGATGTCAGGATGCCAGCATGGCCCCAAGCCGAAGATGGTTTTAGAATAGAATAGAGCTAGAAGGGACCTTGGAGGTCTTCTAGTCCAACCCGGTCCCCAAGGCAGGAGACATAAGGAGTCATTAAGGCAAGGACTACCTCCAATTAGAAGGATCCCTTCGGAGTTTGCACATGGTGGCTGCCCAGTCCCGGTCTTCTTCTTCTTTTTTTAATCCCGCCTCTTTTAAACCTTTCGCCCTCTTCTTCCGCCCAGGTCTCCGTGCTGACGGGCATCATCAAGATCAGCCTGAAGACCTTCCTGGAGTGCGTCCGCCTGCGCAGCTTCGGCCGCTTCGGCCTGCAGCAGATTCAGGTAGACTGCTACTACTTGCAGCTCTACCTCTGGCGCTTCGTTTCGGACGAGAACCTGGTGCACTTTTTGCTGGACGAAATTGTGGGCAGCACGGCTCACCGGTGCCTCGACCCCGTGCCCATGGAGCAGAGCGTGATCGAGGTCATTTGCGAGCGCGGGTAGAACGGAGAGAGGAATAATAACAGTGAGAAAAATCTTAGCCGGGATCCTCCGGAACGAGGTTTCTCCAGCTGGGGAACTTTTAAGTGGGAGTTGAAGTCCAAACCACTTAAAGTTCCCAAGCTCTCTATCTTAAAGTTCCCAACTCTATTCAGCAAAGGAGCTTCGGAAAACCTCAAGAGATGACATTTCTCTTTCTACTGTACGTGAAGCGATGTAAGGGAAACCTCAACGGTGGGAAAATTCTGATAAATAAAGAGTGATTTAATTCTCGGCTGCCTTCAGAAGACTGGATTGATTATTGCAAGCCAGCTGCTCCCCACGCCATTCATAAAACTGCGATTCGGAATACGGTATATGCCGGCGTATAAGACGACTTCCGGAAGGGCTAAACTCGGCGCCAAAGACGGGGGTCGTCTTATACGCCGAGTCGTCTTATACGCCGGAAATACTGGTAGTTTCCGGCGTATAAGACGACGTTCTAGGAATGCGGCTCGGCGATAAAGACGGGGTCGTCTTATACGCCGGGTCGCCTAATACGCCGGCATATACGGTAAATAAAACCCTTGCCCCCTTTCTGATTTTTACAAGGTATCCTCGCCTGCGGTAGCCCATTTCAACGGGTGCGTAGGTAAAAGATTTGCAAGGTCAATTATTTGGAGGAAGCCCCATCAGTGAACCCCACACGATCAATTACAGATAGTCCTCGACTTGCAACAGTTTATTTACAACGTTGCTGAAAAAAGATGACTGACCCAACCGTGGCAGCACCCTCACCCACGGTCACGTGGTCAAAATCCAGACACGTATTGGCAATGCCAAGAGAGTCCAAGGGTCACCTGCTCACCATATGTGACCTCCCCAGCCAGTTTCTGAGTGTCAAAGTCAATGGGGGAAGCTTGATTTCCTTAAACAACCATGTGATTCACTTAAACAGTGGCAAAAAAAAAAAATCATAAACTTGTGTGTGGCTCACTTAACAACTGCCTTGCTTAGCAATGGAAGTACCGGCCCCAATTATCATAAGTTGAAGAGTACCTGTAATTTATGCACACAGCCAGAGTTTGAGGGGCTTTTCATGCACCATCAACCTCATTAAGCTCCTTCCTTCCAATGTGGGTTTGCTTTACCAGTCCTATCCGTAAGGTAGTCCTCGAATTCCAACAGTTCATTTAGTGACCGTTCAAAGTTACAACAGCACTGAAAAAAGGGACTTAGGACCCTTTTTCACATGACCGTTGCAGCATCCCCAGGATCATGCGATCACAATTCAAAGAGGCTTGGCTACTGACTCACATTTATGACCATTGCAGTGCCCCAAGTTCACGTAGTCCTCTTTTGTGACCTGACAAAAGTCAATGCGGAAATCCGATTCACTTGACAACCCTGTGACTGATTTAACAACTGCAGTGATTCGCTTAACAACTATGGCAAGAAAGTACGTAAAGTGGGGTTCACTTAACCAATGTTTCACTTAGCAGCAAAAAAGTTGGTGGTTGTAATTCAAGGTATAGGTTCCCCTGCTTGACTAGAAGACCTCCAAGGCCCCTTCCAGCTCTATTCTATTTGACTATCTGTCATCACCCTATTCCACAAGCTGTGGCCCTCCCAAATGTGCCTCTGGCAACAGCTGGAGGGATGTTGCGGCCGGGCAACACTCTTTGAAGACATCCTGCGGGATCAAAAAGTGTGGTGGAGGCCGTCTGTCTCTTTGGAGGCTTCTAACCTGCACAACCATCCTTCATTGTGACACAACCATGATTTACTTAACCACTGTAGTGATTTGCTCAACAACCACGGCTAACCATAATTGACCAGAGAATTTGCTTTGTAGGGACACCCGTGCATTTAACGGTCAATTTCACGTGAAGCATGCAATCTAAGAGGAAACAATAATATCTTGAATAAACGTTGCAGAAACCAACTTCCTCCAGAGCTGAAGAGTGCATCTCTCTGATTGTTGCTTAAAATGTCCCGCTTTACCCAATAATGGAAAGTCAATCGGCCTCTGTTTGCCCCTCAACGTGACTCATGGTTTTATTTGAGCTTTTTCTAAAGGTTGGTTGACCTAGGGAGACCTGCCAGAGGAGTACACAGTGTCTGTGTGGAGAAACAATCACAAAACGCTGTGTGTGTGTGTGTGTGATGGTGCAGAATTTCTCTGCCACTTCCCTGTTGTGCAACTCTTCACGTTTTGTCCAGTCACCTTTGACGTGGGGCTGGGAAGGATGGGTGGTTCCAGGGGCATTTATATGGGACAGTGCCAGTGCCAACCGCACACGCACCAAAGAGAGACCTACAATTGCCACCCAAAGCAGGAGGATTTGTTTCGTTCCATACGACAGTATGGCTCTGTTCGTCCAGTGGTGGCCCCGGTGGAGGATTCAGAAAGGTGAGTCCCAGAACAGAGGGTGTGTGTGTGTGTGTGTGTGTGTAAAAACTGAAATTCAGCATTGCTTTTAAAGTTGGGAGACGCTACATATTATACTAAAATTTGGCTGACCGCTTTGTGGTTGAATAGTGTCAACCCACCCAGGAGGGTTTGTACACAATGGCTTATCAGGTAGGACCCCAACCAACTGTATTGGATTCAAGACATTGTGGATGAACAAACTATCAATGAAGGAGAATCTTCGTAGCTCAGGGTTGAAATGAGGGGTCCTTGGTGCTCCCTGAGCTGGCTTGTCGTCTTGCAGACGTTTCATGACCCAACCAGTAACATCATCAGTGCTAAAAGGAGAATTGTGGGGTCCTCGTTGCTCTGTTTCCTTGCAGACATTTCATGACCCAACTAACTAACGTCATCAGTGCTAGTGTGGAGTGCTGTTTGCTGTCAGTTTATATTCTGGTGTCTTGCCTGTCTGGGGGGGGGGTGTCTTAGCGATTCTTTGGTTGGGCTGTTTACTAATGTCTCTGTGGCAGTTTCTTGATTGGAGTACTGCTTACTTGATTGTTGGTCTGAAGGTGACCTTGGAGTTAAACAGTGCTGATCTAGGTGTGGATTTCTGGTGAAGTGGCGCTGGAGTGCTGAACAAACTATGACTTAATGTAATGTGTAATGCCAGAGGTCTGTAGATTTTACATGGATTAGAAGTGTGGAAAATTACTAAAAATGTTTAAGTTGGAGAGAACATGTAGCTCATTGCCTACATGTACACAGTACATTTTACTTGATTACTGTGCCAATTTATACTGCACTGGTGAGACCACACTTGGAATTCAGCATCCAGTTTGGTTCTTCGTGGTATAAAAATGATGTTGGGACTCTAGGAAGAATGCAGAGAAGAGCAACAAAGAGGATTGGGGAACTGGAGGCTAAAACATATGAAGAACGGTTGCAAAAATTGGGTTTGTCTATAGTGAAAAAAAGAACCAGGAGAGACATGATAGCAGTGTTCCAATATCTCAGGGGTGCCCAAAAGAAGAGGGAGTCAAGCTATTCTCCAAAGCACCTGAAGGCAGGACAAGAAGCAACGGATGGAAACTAATCAAGGAGAGAAGCAACCTGGAACTAAGGAGAAACTTCCTGACAGAACAATTAATCAGTCGGACGGTTTCCCTCCAGAAGTTGTGGGTGTTCCAACACCAGTTGTTTTTTTTTTAAAAAAACGATTCAGCATCCATTTGTCTGAAATAGTATAGAGCAGTGGTTCTCAACCTGTGGGTCGGGATCCCATTTGGGGTCCAATGACCATTTCACGGGGGTCACCAAACAAGGCTGTCCGCCATTTTTTCCCCCTTTAGCCACGCCCCTGGCACCCAGTGATGTATAAGTCGTTGGGGGGTCACCACAACATGGGGAACTGTATTACGGGGTCGTGGCATTAGAAAGGTTGAGAACCACTGGTATAGAGTCTCCTTCTAGAGCAGAGAGTTAGATTACAAAACCTCCAGGATCTCTTCCAACATTATTATTCTGTATTCTGTATGTGCACAATAACATTGAACCACAAAGGAACCAAATGGTTTATAAAATAGCAATTTTTACAGCCCTCTCTAAGCGGTTTACAGAGTCAGCATTTTGCCCCCAACCATCTGGGTCCTCCTTTTTCCGACCTCGGGAGGATGGAAGGCGGAGTCAACCTGGAGCCGGTCAGGATCGAACTGCCGATAGTCGGCAGTCAGCAGAAATAGCCTGCAGTACTGCATTCTAACCACTGCACCACCACGGCTGAAAACGCATTGAATTAAAAAAAAGAAGCCAGTTTAATGCTAATCAAGTTTAACATTCTATGTGAATGCTAAGTTTTAGCTGACTTGATTTGTGAAGATAAACTCTCACCAAAAAGGGAGCCAATCTATTTGTCCCAGATCTAAACCTGTGTGCTATTATTAGCATGATCCACAGGCCACATTTGGTGAAATTAGAAACACGCAGAGGGCGTTCCTTTAATGATGGAGTTTAAATGTTCATCCCCCTTCAGATTCTAGCATATCCAATTCATAATTCTGCCAAAGTGGCTAAGAAAGGCTGGCTAGCTGATATAGAACATGGCTTTATCTCAAATGATAACTTGTTTAACCATCATTTTGTGAAGTGGCCACCAAAGTCTGGATTTGCACATTACACTATGCTAAACCCAAATCAGCTTGTTTTTCTAAAGCCCTAAGCCAAAATGAAAGAAACTAAACCATCACTTTCCCTTTGCACTGACAAATGTATGATGAGTTTATCCATGTTTATTAATATGCACCACTACCAGCTAGCTCAGGGGTCTTCAAACTTGGCACTTTTAAGACTTGTGGACTTCAACTCCCAGAATTCCTCAGCCCTCATGGCTGATTGAGGAATTCTGGGAGTTGAAGTCCAGAGGTCTCAAAGTTTCTAAGTTTGCAGACTCCTGAGCTAGCTGGTTGGCCCTTCTTCCTCTCTCCCAGTGTAGTAAGAATGCACCCCTCCAATCACTTCCCTGTACCCTTAAAGACACAGGAATCAAGTGCAAAGCAAGAAAATAAACACCAACTCTGTTTTTTCTCTCTCTTTAAGTTGCCTCAGGCGTGTCACGTGTCACAATGTTGCAATCGGAGACTGAAAGGCTCCGGCAATTGCAAAAAGCTTTAGCATTAAATTAAGCCAGTTTACCTTCAAAGAAAACTTTCTAAAAGCCAGACAGACTCAATTAAAGGGGGTAAAACTAATTACATTTCTTTAAAGGGATTAAACTAGGGTTAGGCAACCTTGGCTCTTTTGTGACTCGTGGACTTCAACTCCCAGAATTCCTGAGCCAGCATGGCTGGCTCAGGAATTCTGGGAGTTGGTCCACGAGTCAAAAAAGAGCCAAGGTTGCCTAACCCTGGATTAAACCTTTCCTGTTGTCTTTTTTTCCCCTTCCCCCACCCAAACCACGTTATTTTATAGCTTCTACTCTCTTCCCCCCTTTTTCTTCAGTTCCCCTCCAGCTCCCAGCTGCTTCTGGAAGCGCCAATTAGCTGGAGCCCTGCCAGCTCCTGGGGCTTCTGCGGAGCCCAGACAGTCCTGCAGCTGCAGCTGCCTCTCCCCAGGCTTGGCTCGCTTGGGCTCATTCCCTTCCCTTGCTACACTTGGCTAGCAGTCACGTGGCAAAGTACCATAAGTGGTACGCATACCAGAGTACCATAAGTGGTACGCATACCACCTGACTTAGACACCCATCTAAACCAAGTTATTTATTTATTGTTAAATTGAATAAGGTGTCCTGCTTTGGGCAGGGGGTTGGGAGAGATTTCTGAGATCCCTTCCATCCCTAAGATTCTATGATTCCAACACATAAGACCGGTGTTTCTCAACCGTGGACACTTTAAAACATGTGGACTTCAACTCCCAGAACTGAAGTCTTAAAATGGCCAAGGTTGAGAAACACTGTATTGGACACTAATCCCATGTTGTTGAGTTGCATGGTCTGCCCACAAGCCCTGTGATCAATTGTTAAGGCTCCACCTGACCAGTTGATTCCTAGAAAGAGCAAGTTTATCAGTGGCAATAAGGCTAGGAAGCTAATTAACCCCTTTCCTTTCTTTCTTCATTGCAGTCTCCCTCAGCACAATCCTGTTCATCTCGGTAGCCTTGAGTTCTGCCACCGAGGCGTTTTTCCGATGCTCCACTAGCAAAATCAAGAACCGGATGGTGGCCAACTGCCAAGCCCAAGGCCACAAGGTCATCCCCAACGTGAACGTGTCCACTCAAGTCCTCTTGTTGAATTTTAACCTCCTCTCCACCATCCAGATGTCTTCCTTCCCACGGATGAGTGCCCTGAAGATGCTGTCGTTGGGGAAACAATCGGGAGGCCCTCTCTATGTTGGAGAGAGGGCCTTTGCAAATGTGTCCAACATCACTTCCCTAGATTTGGGGGGCAACGGGAACTTGTCACTGCACCCCAACGCATTCCAGGGTTTGACCCAACTCAAGATATTACTCTTGGATGCTAATGGTTTTGACCACAGAATCCTGGAGAAGGGCTATTTCCAAGACCTTTTATCGCTGGAAGTCTTGGACCTTACAGGAAACCACCTTGATCGGTTGAGACCAGATCCAACCTTCCAAGGACTGAAAAAATTAAAGGTCCTTCAGCTGAAACTCAACAAAATTGGGGCAATTTGTGGGGATGACCTCCAGTATCTCAGTGGGCGCCATCTGACCTTCCTTGACCTGTCCTCCAATCGATTGTCCAGCGATCCTTCTTGCAGCAACAACCCGTTTCGCAACATCACCCTGGGCATCTTGGACATCTCTTCCAACCCATGGGACGTGGTGCGAGTTGAACAGTTCCTCAAAAGCTTGAATGGCACACAGATCCAGAACCTCAAGGTGCAACATTCAGGAGCAATTGGGAGTGGGTTCGGGTTCAAGAACTTGAAGGACATTTCAGCTACCACATTCTCTGGGCTGCGTCACAGCCATATCCGGACTTTTGACATGTCTCATGGGTTTCTCAATGCCCTGAACGCCTCTGTCTTCTCAAGCTTACCAGATCTCAACACCTTGCTCTTGACATCCAATCAGATTAATAAGATTCAAAACGGGGCATTTTCGGGGTTAAATAAGCTCCAGGTCCTTGATTTGTCCGACAATCTTCTCGGAGAGCTATACACAAAAGGACTGGAGGATTTGAAATCTTCTCCCCTGCAGCGTCTCATTCTGAAGTCCAACCACATTGGAATTGTTCAGCATGATGCCCTGATGGGTCTCAAGTCTTTGCAATTTCTTGACCTGCAAGACAACGCTCTTGACCGAGTTCCCAGTGGGAATCTCCCTTCCTTGCTGCGGCTTAATTTGGGGCAAAACAGGATCCAGAACACCTGGGGCATAGAAAAACTTGGTCCAAATCTGGCCCATCTTGATCTCTCTTCCAACCGTCTAACGGACCTGGCAAACGTCTGGAATCATCTCGCCGAGATTCCCTACTTAAAGGTCCTGAATCTCTCCAGCAACCACCTGGCAAGGTGTTCGCGAGTTGAGAAGTCTCCGAGGCCACTAGCACAACTGGACCTTTCTCACAACGATCTGGGAAACATTTGGGCCACCCAGAAATGCACGGACCTCTTCCAGCATTTGGAGAAACTGCTGGTGCTGAATCTCAGCTCCAATCACCTGCGCGACTTGCCTGCAAATCTTTTCCACGGTTTGGCGTCTTTAGAAATCCTGGATCTCGGGGCCAACATGTTGCACAAACTTCCAGATCGGATTTTCCCTAGTTTGAAATCCCTGCGTGCTCTCAGCGTCCGTGAAAACCCGTTGATGACGCTCTCGCCTTCCTCGTTTCAACCAGTGAGGCAGTTGCGATTCCTGGATTTGAGGGAATTGTCTCTAGTTTGCAGTTGTGACCTCAAAGGTTTCCAGAACTGGCTACAGAACCAAAACGTGACGGTCAGGGCATCTGAGCTTCTTCTGACTTGCGTTCAGACCAGCTCCGATTTCCAGAGGCAGCCCCTGCCTCAGTTCCTACGCAACAACTGTGTTTCTTAGCCAATGGACATATTTTCCCTGTGTGCACCAGGTTTTGGAGGAAAGGAAGCTTGAACAAAATGGCTACGATGCCCCTTCTTCCTGGGACTACAACTCACAGAATTCCCGGCCAGCAAAAAATTAGGGGGCTGGCAGGACTTTTTCCCTTTCCTGGAAATCTAACGGTGACAACAATTTGGCTGGAAAAGAGGAATTGTGATCGCAATAAAAGTAGTCCTCAACTTATGACTTTTGAGCCCCAAATTTTGCTAAGCAAGTCGGTTAAGTGAGTTTTGCCCCATTTTACGACTTTTCTTGCCAGTTAAGTGAATCATAGCAGTTGTTCAGTTAGTAACACGGTTAAGTGAAATCTGGCTCCCCCATTGACTTTTGCTCATCAGAATGTTGCAAAAGGGGATCACATGACCCAGGGATACTGAAGCCGTCATAAATACGAGCCAGTTGCCAAGTGTCTGAAGTTTGATCATGTGACCATTGGGATACACCAATAGTCTTGTGAAAGACAGTCGTAAGTCACTTTTTCAATGCCATTGTAACTTTGAACAGTCATTAAATGAACTATTGTTAAGTCGAGAACTACTGTACAGGATATGTATAAACCATCATGCTGGGAAAGTTTATTGTAATGTTAGTAAATGTGAAAAAAATAGAGGTGGATTCATAATTTGTCTACACTGCAACTGTCTGAGCGGAGCTTGTATATTTGCAAATAAACTAACACTGTAGAAAATAAAATTCTGTCTAATAACTTATTTCAAAGGAAATAAAACCGGGTTTGACTGCCAATCCTGGAAATTTTAAATAGGCATGGAATGAAGGGGAGAAGAATTCTTAAAAGTGACCTATGGTGCTACCTGCTATTAGCTGTATTCACACAAGGACAAACTTGCTGAGACAGGCTTTATCATTCGACTCTGGGAACGCTGACGCTGGCCTTGTACGACCATGTGGGGAATCAAAAAAATGGCAGCCCCTGGATCAGCAGTTTTCAAACTTTCTCACATGATGGTGCCCTTAGTGTCGCTGAAGTATGACACTGCAAACAGATCTGCAAAAAAATTTAGACTATCCTGCAATGCCGGTCAGTTTGTTGTGCTCCTCTAGGTTAGTCCGTGTTCCTCCAGGTTAGTTAGGCTGAGCCGTCTTGTAAGGTCAACAAAGTAATTGATCTTTGTGATTTGTCCCTTTTTCTTATTTTTAAAAATAAACATAAATAAACCCTCTCCAAATTCACGCTGTGATCCACCCGTTCAATGACTTCATGGCAGGACAATTTTAACGGTTTGTCTTTGAAGTGCACTTGTTCGGTGACTGCGTTTAAATTGCAAACATTCATTCAGTTTTGCAGTGAAATTGAGAAGCAAGAAAACGTCTTAAGGCAGGAATAGAAATCTCCAATTGAGCCAGGTCAGCTGAAGAGTACAAAAAGAACTCCCAAATGTACTGTGCATATTTTATTTTATGCAAAGTTTTGACACGAGCATCCAACGGATTTACCCCTAAGGCCAATCCCACGGGTTTAGCTCAGCTCACTAAGTAGGTATGTATATTCTGGCGTATAAGACAACTTTCTAAGGCGTAGAAATCGGCGCCGAAGTTGGGGGTCGTCTTATACACCGAGTCGTCTTATACGCCGGAAATAACGGTAGTTTCCAGCGTATAAGACGACTTTCTAGGCATGCAACTCGGCGCCGAAGTCAGGGGTCGTCTTATACGCCAGAAAATACGGTACATAAATTGCAAGTGTCCTCCTATTCGGGTCAGAGTTGAGCATTTGTTAATTGGAACAACCGTGAATTACATTTAATTCAGACAAGAAATGCATTGAAGTTATCAATTTGCTAAGTGAAATGTGCAGCAGTTTACTCATTCCTAGAGGATTCCCTGTGTTATTCCAACACATCGTTACCAATTCTTCTGTTTCCTCATGTGCTTTCTTTTGAATGGTTAGCAAGGAAGAACGGTTTTCCTTCTGAAATATATTCAACGACATCCCTGTGGGAGGGGGAAGCATAATGCAGAAATTTAGATATATAATTCAAGCTATGAAAAAAAAAATAATGTACAGAGCAGTATCAATGGCCAGATGCTGATTTCAGCTCACAAGTTTGCATTCTACGTATTTCACGAGAACAGCCAGGATTTTCAAACACTGAACAGTCACATTTGTTGCTCTTTAGAATGTGGGACCCCGCAAAATTCAATCGTGCCACAGATGGCCAACCCACCTAAAGACACTCTTGAGTGAAGAAAGGCCACGTTAGTATCTGATGACATAAAATCCCACTGTTTGAAGCTTGCAGCAGTGAGAGGAACAGTCATCAAGCATTTATAAAACCTTTGGACTGCTTAAACGATGAAAACCCATTGTTGGGTTACCCATCATGCCCGTCTCCTCTCCTGCACATTGTGCCTTCTTAGATTGTGAGCATGAATATATGACCTTACGGTGATCTACTTCTGTAATTATTTTGAATCCATTCTAGGACATCAACAGCCTTTTCTTGAGATATAAATTGTTTGTCTCCAATATATTAACCAGGAAAAAAGCATCAACACTTACATTATCAAAGTGGAGGGGGGAATGATGGTTTTCACCCAATTCTTGTCGGAATCTTCAATTCTGTAAAAACAAACAAACAAAAAACAGCAATTCTTGAATTAGCAACCAAATACTTTGACCTATTGGTAGTAAAAAGTCTGTAATACAGAAATTGTTCTTGTCTTCTCTCTTTTATTGTCAAAGAGTGAGAAACTTTCAATTTGAAAGGTGAATACTCGTAGCCCAGGGTTGAGCTGAGGGCTTCTTGGTGGTCTCAAGATAGCTCCAAGGACCCCTCATTTTCAATTTTGTTTCTATACTGCAAAACCAAAGGATACAGAATCAGCCCTCAGGTTACAACCACAACTGAGCCCAAAGTTTTTGTCACTAAAGGCAATTGATGAATTTTGCCCCGTTTCATGACCTTTTTACGACAGTGGTTAAGTGAATCATGCAGTCCTTAAGCAAATCTGGCTTCCTGCATTGACCATATTGGAATACTAACAGGTCACCCCTGATCCTTCTCTTCACTAGACTAGCCATGGCCAGTTCTTGCGACTGTTCTCCATCATGGTTTAGCCTCCAGTCCCCTTCGTTGCTTTTTTTTCTGCACTCAACATCCTTTCTCCACTATTGTGACTTAAACTGGATGCAGTACTCCAGGTTGGCCTTACTAAGGCTTTATAGAGCGATACTAATATCTCACGTGATCTTGATTCTATCCCTCGGATAATGCAATTTAGAATTGCACTGATCACCATACAGCAAGGATGGGACTTTATTGATTTAATCTCCTTGCAGGAAAAAGGGAAAGGCAGACCACCTCCCAAGGACAGGTAAATCCAGCTCCAATGGCCAGGAAACCACCCCCCCCCCAAAGTCAAATGGCCCCATTATGGATGCTTGGCAACTGGCTCCCATTTATTACCATTTGCCATGTCCCACGGTCACCTGACCACAATTTACATGTTTGCCGAACTAGTGTTTACTTCTGTTTTTTGACAAAAATGCCACACAGCAAACATGGGTTCACTTCAACATGGGTTCACTTAACGACCAGCACCAACACACACACACACACACACTTTAAAATTGGGTTGGTTACGTGAGTGACCCTCTTTACAATTGTCACAACTTAAAATGGCAGTGAGTTGATTCCATTATGGTCCAGGGCTACCTCTTTGTGGGAAACACCGCAGGATGGGATATGTAGTCTTAAGCATCCAAAGTCCCTGGTCAGTGTTCCATTTGCTATATATACAGGTAGTCCTCGACTTACGACAATTGAGCCCCAAAACTTTCCGTTGCTAAGTGAGACACTTAAGTGAGTTTTGCCCAATTTTACATTTCTTGCCCCAGTTGTTAAGTGAATCACTTAAGTTATTAAACTAGTGACACGGTTGTTACAGTAAGTGAATCTGGCTTTCCCATTGACAAGCCAGGTCGCCAAAGGGGATCATGTCGCCCCGGGACACTGCAACCGTCATAAACATGAATCGGCTACCAAACGTCTTGATTCTGATCAGGTGACAATGAGGATATGGCAATACTTTTTTCAGTGCCGTTGTAACTCTGAACGGTCACTATAAGTACAGGACCACCTGTAATTCATTTCGCTCAAGAACAGTGGTTCTCAATCTTTTTAATACTGCAACCCCTCCCCAACTGGTCGTAAGTTGAGGACTACTCAACCGGTCGTAAGTCGAGGACTACTCAACCGGTGCAGTACCGTTTGCAGAATGGGACTTCTGGCGGGCTCAGCAGGGCAGAGACAGCCTGGACAACTCCTATTGGCTTTTCGAAAGCCAATAGAATCAGGCTCTATTCAAGAGAGTCTATTCTATTGGCTTTCAAAAGCCAATAGAATAAAAGGGAGTAGCACAGCTAAGGAAAAGGGGGAAAAAATGGCGGACTGCGTTGTTTGGCGACCCCCGTGAAATGGTCGTTCGACCCCAAATGGGGTCCCGACCCACAGGTGGAGAACCACTGCTCAAGAGGGACGCATTCAAGAGTTAACACCATCTCCATGAAGACAGCTGTGTGCAAACAGGCTCTGCTCAGGGCATGTTTCTAATCATGGTTTATTATCAGGTGAAACACGGACAGAACATGCAGTTCATCATAGCAGAAAATCCTATTAATATTTCCAAGTCAAAAAAACAAACCAACCCAGAAGCCAGGAAAAAACCAAGATACCTTTTTCCGTCCTCGTCATACCGAATACACGGAACTCCCGAAGAGCCAGCAACTTCCAGAATTCCTTCAGCCCCTCTTGTGATGCAGCTGCTCCCTCAAGACCCAGCAGGCCTCAATGCTCTGGAGAAGAGATCAGATATCAGAAAACATATAAGGAACGGTTGCTAGAATTGGGTATGTCTAGTTTAACGAAGAGAAGGACAAGGGAGGGACATGATAGCAGTATTCCAATATCTCAGGGGCTGCCCCAAAGAAGAGGGAGTCAAGCTATTCTCCAAAGCGCCTGAAGGCAGGACAAGAAGCAACGGGTGGAAACTAATCGAGGAGAGAAGCAACCTAGAACTAAGGAGAAACTTCCTGACAGTCAGAACAATTAACCAGTGGAACCACCTGCCTCCAGAAGCAGTGAATGCTCCAACACTGGAAGTTTTTAAGAAGAGACTGGACAGCCATTTGTCCGAAATGGTGTAGGGTTTCCTGCCTGAGCAGAGGGTTGGACTAGATGACCTCCAAGGTCCCTTCCAACTTTACTACTATTACTATTACTAAAACACCTTCGCTCGATTAAAATCTCCGTGCCACCTAAACAGGACCGTACGGCACTCAAGACACCCGGGGGAAGAGGGGGGATGAAATTCTGCTTTGGGTTTTTCTAATTAATTTATTATTACAGAATTTACTAAGTATTTACTAAGTAAAAAGTTGAGGCTGTTAACTTTTATTGTACAGGTAGTCCTTGACTTACAACTGTTCGTTTAGTGACCTTTAAAAGTTACAATGGCACTGAAAAAAGGGACTTATGTGACCGTTTCTCACACTTACAACCACTGCTGCATCCCCAGGGTCATGTGATCCAAACTGAGATGTTTGGCAACCGACTCGTATTTATGACGATCGCACGTGTCCCATGATTCCCTTTGGCAACTTTCTCACAAGCCAAGTCAATGGGGGAAGCCAGATTCCCTTAACAACCTTAATGTAACAACTGCAGTGATTCACTGAACTGTGGTAAGAAAGGCTGTAAAATGGGGTGAAACTCACCTGTCTCGCTTAGTGACAAAAATTTGGAGCTCAAATGTGGTCATAAGTCAGTGGTTCTCAACCTGTGGGTCGGGACCCCATTTGGGGTCAAAGGACCATTTCACGGGGGTCGCCAAACAACACAGTCCACCATTTTTTTCCCCTTTTCCTTAGCTGTGCTACTCCCTTTTATTCTATTGGCTTTTGAAAGCCAATAGGATAGACTCTCTTGAATAGAGTCTAATTCTATTGGCTTTCAAAAGCCAATAGGAATTGTCCAGGCTGTCTCTGCCCTGCTGAGCCCGCCAAAAGTCCCATTCTGCAAACGGTGCTGCACCAGTTGAGTAGTCCTCGACTTACGACCGGTTGGGGGTCGCGGCATTAAAAAGGTTGAGAACCACTGTCATAAGTGGAGGACTACTTGCATTTTGATTACAATTCCTCTTTTCCAGCCAAATTGTTCTCACTGTTGGATTTCCAGGAAAGGGAACAAGTCCTGCTAGCCCGCTTGATTTTTTGCTGGCCTGGAATTCTGAGAGTTGTAGTCCCAGGAAGAAGGGGCATTGTAGACATTTTGTTCAAACTTGCAAGTATTCTCTCAAACAATGACCCCCAGGGGTCACAGGTTGTCTAGAATTATTATTTTTTTCCAAGTAAGTAATCTTGACATGCCTTTCCACACGTTGTAAGATTTGTTTCTTGCATTTGGCAATATCACTGATTAAAAATAAAGGTACATTTCATAGAATATAAACTGAAGTGGCTATTTTTATTCTCTAGAGCAGTGTTTCTCAGCCTTGACCATTTTAAGGCATGTGGACTTCAACTCCCAGAATTCCACAGCCAGCAACGCTGGCTGTGGAATTCTGGGAGTTGAAGTCCACATGCCTTAAAATGGTCAAGGCTGAGAAACACTGCTCTAGAGCAGTTTTTTTCCAATTTTGGTGACTTTAAGGGTGGACTTCAACTCCCAGAATTCCCCAGCCAGCATGCTTTAAATTGGGTGGACTTCAACTCCCAGAATTCCCCAGCCAGCATGCTTTAAATTGGGTGGACTTCAACTCCCAGAATTCTCCAGCCAGCAATCTTTAAGATGGGTGGACTTCAACTCCCAGAGCCTGGAGGTTGAGAAACGCTCTCTCTCCTAATTGGTGCAAAAAATACTCCCGCCTCAATTTAAAACAATAATTGGCTTGGCTTCTCAACCAATAGCAAGGCAGACGTCCTTGTTTCCCGCTCCTCCCACCTACTTCCGCAAGTGCTGTTTTGGTCTTGCTTAATCCATTAATAATCTTAATTCTTACCCAAATAGATGAGGAATAAAGAAACCTGGTTTGCAGACCCAGAGGATGCTGGCTTTCCGTAAAGGGACACAATCTCTCCCCTTAAGGAGAGGCCTGCAGAACTGAGACGTCATTTTCAGGCTGTAAAGAGCAAAGGAAAAAAGGTTAATGCAGCTCTGAAATATGCCTCATTCGAGCAACGCAATGCATTTTTGTATTGTATTATTGTATTCGTTTTATTACTTTAATATAATCCCCAGTAACACGTTGAAAAAAGGATTTATTTTATTAATTATGTATATTAAATTATGTTTTATAATCTTTATTATAGCCTTAATATACTATATATTACCCTACACATTATTACAATATAGTTTGCCATATATTTTTATATATTTACTTATCCCTTCCTATAGGCTTTTTTTTTAATGGTTTTGTATTTATTTCAGTTTTGTTAACTGTGTATTTTATATTTTGTTCAGCTTTTAAAATTGCTGTTTGCATTTTGCCTGTGCT
Organism: Crotalus adamanteus; assembly: GCA_039797435.1. Lineage (NCBI taxonomy): Eukaryota > Metazoa > Chordata > Lepidosauria > Squamata > Viperidae > Crotalus > Crotalus adamanteus. The sequence goes on from CM077934.1 coordinate 7,558,021, forward strand.
GTGCTGGTCTATGTCTAAAGATTTGGTTGAGGATTTGTACCATCCCAAAAGTTCTCGATTCCAATTATAAAGCTTAAAATGGGGTTATTGGACTATAAACTCCAAACTAATGACATTTCTGAGTTTCCACACAAGGCCTGTAAGTCAAGTCTTGCCTGTAAAACTATCTGCAATAGATAAAAAATAAAATAAACCACAATACCATTATACTAAAGCTACAAGAAGGCGGAATTAAAAGGTCCCATACGATCTAAACACAAAAATCCCAAAACTGGGATTTTAAACCCAGATCCGACATTTTAATCCCTGTCCAGGTTTTTAGGTTTAATTTTAAAAATTGAATGAAGTCTTAATTGTTCTATACATTACAGCAAATACCGTAGAATAAATACACTGGATTATATTTACGTATTAAATAATCAAAATAATTTAAAATTTGGGTGGCCATTTGGGCAGAATCTGGGTTTATTTTAGCATAAAATCTTGAGTTTTAGGAAAACCAGCATGGAGTCACTCAAGGCGCCCCGCATGAAACAAACCCCGTCCGAATCATGGCTTAAAACTATACACAGGGTTTAATAATCTGATAACCGTTTGATGGAAGTTTCTTCCTTGCATTGGCTAAAATATTTCCACGGTTATAATAACCGTGGATGACAAAAAGATAATTAAGATTATTAATGGATTAAACAAGACCGAAACAGCCCACCTCACCTGCCAGATCTGAAGACCAGCGGAAGTAAATGGGAGGAGCCGGAAACAAGGACGTCTGCCTTGCTATTGGTTGAGATGGCAAGCCAATGATTGTTGTAAATTGAGGCGGGAGTATTTTTTTTTGCACCAATTAGGAGAGAGAGACTTAGGCTATTGACAGGGCGAATTTCTTAACTGTAGTATTGAATTATTGAGAGAAATATGTGTGATAAAAATCTGCATTTTAGAAATAAATGCTGCAAACTGGGTGCCAACGCCAGCCAGATAATTAGCTTGAACCCTCATTGTCCTTGTTTCAGTTTTGCAGTTGGCGTTTTCACTCTAACGTTGCAATTAAGTGTCATGTTGACAGTAAAAATGAATTTTAACCCCGTAAAATATCAGTAAACCTAACCCACAAAACACAAAAGCTGTTTTGGGGGGTCCCCCATAATTTTGAAAAGAGGGAAGGGGTCCCGCGAGAAGAAAGTTTTAAAAAGCGCTGCATTGGGCTAATGGGGAAAGAGGATTTTCAGTGATCAGTTACATAACGATGTGTTTTTATTACTGAGGGGGAGAAAATTATTCTACTCTCCATCTTTCTTCCCTTCCTTCTGTCCACTTCCCTCCTTTCTTTCTCCCTCCATTCCTTGCCCCTTCCTTCCTTCTTCGTCTTTTCCTTCCTTCCACCCTCCCTCCCTTTTTCTTTTCTTCCTTCCTTCTCTCCCTCACTTTTCCTCTCCTTCCTTCCTTTCTGCTCCCTCCCCTTTCTTCCTCCCCTTTCTCCCTCCATCCCTTTTTCCTTCCTTTCTTCCTTTTCTTTCTTCTTTCCTTTTTTCCTCTGCTTGTCTTCCTTCCTCCCTCCCTCCCTTTTTCCTCCCTTCCTCCCTTCCTTTTGTCTTCCTTCCCTTTTTTCTTTTTCCTCTATTTATCCTCCTTTTTCATCTTTCCTCTTTCTCTCCTTCTTTCCTTCATCCCTCCCTCCTTTTTTTCTTCCTTCCTTCCCTCCCTTTCTCCCTCTTTTTCTTTCCTTCCTTCATTCCTTCCTTCCATCTCCCTCCCCTTCCTTCCTCCCCTTTCTCCCTCCATCCCTTTTTCCTTCCTTCCTTCCTTCTTTTTCTTTCTTCTTTCCTTTTTTCCTCTGCTTGTTTTCCTCCCTCACTCCCTTTTTCCGTCCTTCCTTCCTCCCTCCCTTTTCTCTTCCTTCCTTCCCTCCCTTCCTTTCTTTTCCTTTTTTCTTCTATTTGTCCTCTTTATCTTTCCTGTTTCTCTCCTTCCTTCCTTCTTTCCTTCATCCCTCTCTCCTTTTTCTTCCTTCCCTCCCTTTCTCCCTCCCTTTTTCTTTCCTTCCTTCGTTCCTTCCTTCCACCTCCCTCCCCTTCCTTCCTTCTTTCCCTCCATCTCTTTTTCCTTCCTTTTCCTTCCTTTTTTCTCTGCTTGTCTTCCTTCCTTCCTTCCTTCTCTTCCTTTTCGTTCCTTTTTGCCCTTCCTTCCTTCCTTTTCTTTCTTTTCCTTCATTTTTCCTCTGCTTGTCTGTCTTCCTTCCTTCCTTCCTTCCTTCCTTCCTTCCTTCCTTCCTTCCTTCCCTTTTCCTTCCTTTTTCCCCTTCCTTCCTTCCTTCCTTCCTTCCCCAGAAGAACCGAAAAGGAATGGAAAGCAACCTGGGACCCTCCCACCAGCCGGATTGGCTCCTTGTCCCGTGACGTCATTCCGTCCGCGGGAGATGATTGGCCCGCCTTGCCTAGGGCCAGCATGGGGAGAGGGCGGGGCGGCCAGCTGTCAGGCTCCCCCGGCCAGGCGCTCTGCGGGACAGGTGCGCCTCCTGGCATCCTCCGCACAGGTGAGCCTCCGAGGGGAAGAGACGGGGGGGGGGTGTGAATCCTCCCAGGGGCAAGAGAGGCGGGAGGACCCCTCCGAAAGGGGGACGGGGTCTGCCAGGCTCAAGAGGGAAGCCTTTGGGTCCCCGAAATGCAGCAGCCTTGGCCTGCCCGGGCAGAGGGAATTCTCCTTTTTCTCCCTTTGCTTCACCTGCAGCTCACCTTGAAGGAGCCTCACGCAGGGCGCCTTTGTGGAGGGGAGGGAGGCAGCCTAGGGTTGAAGGGGGGGCCATTCTGTCAATCAGATCCCTTGGCGGGGCTGTCAGATACCATGCCCAGCTTTGGGTGGGATATTTCACGCTTGCATGTCTTGCCTCCTGCCTGCAAGCTGCATGGTTAAGGGGGGGGGGGGTCTGGCTGTGTACAACGTGCAGTTTTGTGCACCAAATGCATCCCGTTGTGTGCAGAATCTGATCAGCACGTGGAGGTAAAGTGGAATAAAATAGAATAACATAGAATAAAACAGCGGTTCTCCACCTGTGGGTTAGGGCAAACGGCAAATGGTGATCCCAGGATCTTGGCTATTTAATTTATGCTGCAATGGTCATAAATATATGCCTGAATTTTGACCTTGGTCATAAGTCTTTATAAGAAGAGTGCTATTCCAAAATGCAAAACAGGTTGTGCAATTGTACGGCAATCCCACACAGGAACGCTTGGACACACCCATGGATGAAAACACGAGAGCTGCATTCTGAAAAGCTCATCCTGCACAGGACGGTAGTCCTCGACATACGACACAATTGAGCCCAACATCTCTGTTGCTAAGTGAGACAAGTTGCTGACGCTAAGTAACAGGTTGGACTAGAAAACCTCAAAGGACCTTCCCAATTCTGGTATAGGTAGCCTCGACTTAAAACCACAACTGAGCCCAAAATCTCTGTTGTTAAGCAAAGAAATTTGTTAAATGAGTTTTGTCCCATTTCATGACCTTTCTTGCCACAGTTAAGTGAACCACTGCAGTAGATAAGTGAGCAGTCTGTAATTTGTATCTTTCTTATATTTTCTTTCTATAATTCCCAATAAAAAAAATTCCAGTTTGGCCTCTATATCCATTAGCAAAATTTCTTCCAGACATTTCTTTAATAAGTTCCAAAAATTTTGTGCCTTTGGGCATTGCCACCACATGTGGTAGTAATTCCCAACGGTCTCTCCACACTTCCAGCATAAAATATAGATTATAGACAAATGTATATTTAAAAGATAAATAGATATACAGAAATAAGGGGGAAAGTGTTAATATTATATTATAAATAGTGAGCAAAGCTCAAGAACTATATGTCTACATGAGTACTAATACTACTATAAAATGTCGGAAGATGGATGGAACCAGTGACATCATATCTATGGCCAATGTGTTTTTAATTTTGTATTATTAATAAAAAGTTATTTAAAAAAATTAAAAAAAAAGATAAGTGAGCAATCTGGTTGTTAAGTGAATCTGGCTTACCCACTGACTTTGCTTATCAAGGGGTTGCAAAAGAGGATCGCGTGACTGGGACACTGCAACCGTCGTAAATATGAGCCAATTGCCACGTGTCTGAAATTTCATGATCACGTGACCACAGAGATGCTGCAACAGTCATAATTGTGAAAAACAAAAGTCACATTTTTCAGTACCGTTGTAATTTCGAAAGGTCACTAAATGAAGGGTTGTAAGTTGAGGACTGCCTGTATTCCTGAATCCCTCCCGGAGGTTAAAAATTCCCAATGGGCAGAAGGAGGATGCCGATCCTGGTTGCTCTTTGTTGGCCCTGTGAGAGATTTTGCATGCTCCCTTTGTGATTAATTTCTAAAAAAAGAAGGCAGCATGGCTAGAATTACAAGCCCGGCTGCACACAGATAAAGCGACGCCAACGCAGAATCTATTCTCCGTGCTCAGCTGGTTCAAAAGTGGGATTTAAATTGGGAGGGGACCCTTCGGCCAGCCGGAGGGTGGGAATATTCACGGTCTCTTGGCTGCAGCCCAGCCTTGTGGGACAGAACTGCAATTTGACCAAACTGGATTCTTTCACCAGATCGTGACAGGCTTTAATTCAGATTAAGGCATCAACCAGGAGTTCTCCGTCGGTGGAAAATCTCAACCCGAAGACGCTTTGGGATCTGAACTCAGGAGGAAAATGGATCGGCTGAAGGTTCCTCGGACTAAAGAATTGGAATTTGGGGGTGTATTTGGTAAGGCAGAGAAGAATTTCTCCGGTTTTATCGTCCTTCTAATCCAGTGGTTCTCCACCTGTGGGTCGGGACCCCATTTGGGGTCGAACGACCATTTCACGGGGGTCGCCAAACAACACAGTCCGCCATTTTTTTCCCCCTCTTCCTTAGCTGTGCTCCTCCCTTTTATTCTATTGGCTTTTGAAAGCCAATAGAATAGACTCTCTTGAATAGAGTCTAATTCTATTGGCTTTCAAAAGCCAATAGGAATTGTCCAGGCTGTCTCTGCCCTGCTGAGCCCGCCAAAAGTCCCATTCTGCAAACGGCGCTGCACCAGTTGAGTAGTCCTCGACTTACGACCAGTTGAGTAGTCCTCGACTTACGACCGGTTGGGGGGATCGCGGCATTAAAAAGGTTGAGAACCACTGTTCTATTCCCTCCTATAAGAACTAAAGATAGTCCTTGGTTTACAACCACAACTGAGCCCAACATTTCTGTTGCTAAGTAAGACAATCGTTAAGTGAATTTGGCCCCGTTTTACAACCTTTCTTGCCACCGTTAAGTGAAGCTGGGCACTTCTTGAGCTAGTAACACAACAGCTGTTGAGTAAATTCGGCTTCCCCGCTGGGGTCGCAAAAGGGGATTGCGTGACCCCGGGACCCTTGAACTGTCATAAGTACATGCCAGTTGCCAAGGATCTGAATATTGATCATGGGGATGCTGTAACAGTCATTTATTTATGAGACTTATACACCGCTTTAAGTGCAAGCACTCTCTAAGCGGTGTACACCAGTAAGCAATGTATATATATATATATTTACATTGCCCCCAACAATCTGGGTCCTCATTTGACCTACCCCGGAAGGATGGAAGGCTGAGTCAACCTGGAGCCGGTGAGATTTGAACCGCTGACCTGCTGAACACAGTCAGCTAAAGTGGCCTGCAGTACTGCACCCGAACTGCTGCGCCACCTCGGCTCTTGTGTGTCATGTGTGGAAAACGCTCATAAGACACTTTGGTCCGTGCCGTTGTAACTTTGATCACTAAACGAATGGTTGTAAGTCGAGGACTACTCGTATCATAGTTTTCTGATTTTGAAAATGGGGGATTGGGTGCCAGTTGTGAACCCAGGGACATCCCAATCTCTGATTCTAGCTTCCGCTCTTCTTTCTCCTCCTCCTTCTCCTCCTTGCAGGGGCAGCTCTCCTGATGGTGCTGATGCCCAGCACCGTCTTCTACCTGCTGCTAGTCTGCAGGACGGAGCAGGCCAGCGTGCTGAGCCCCCCCTTGCCGCTGCCCTCCCTCCGCTCCCTCTGGAGCCCCCAAGACTTTGCTCTGGTCCTGACCTGGGTGGCATTTCAAGCCCTTCTCTACCAGCTGCCAATGGGGAAGGTAAGGCCCTCGCTTGGGCTGGCACAGTCAGCTTTGGCCTCAGTTTTCCTCATCTGTATAATGGAAAGAAAAGTTGTACGGGAGGTAATCCTGGAAGAAGGCAAAGGCTTTCTTATGGGAGAAATTTCCTGACAGTGAGAACAATTAATCAGTTAGATGGAAGTTGCCTCCAGAGGTTGTGGGTGCTCCATCACTGGAGGACTTCAAGAAAAGATTGGACAGCCATTTGTCCAGAATGGTGTAGGGCAGTGGTTCTCCACCTGTGGGTCGGGACCCCATTTGGGGTCGAACGACCATTTCACGGGGGTCACCAAACAACGCAGTCCGCCATTTTTCCCCCCTTTTCCTTAGCTGTGCTACTCCCTTTTATTCTATTGGCTTTTGAAAGCCAATAGGATAGACTCTCTTGAATAGAGTCTAATTCTATTGGCTTTCCAAAGCCAATAGGAATTGTCCAGGCTGTCTCTGCCCTGCTGAGCTCGCCAAAAGCCCCATTCTGCAAATGGTGCTGCACCAGTTGAGTAGTCCTCAACTCACGACCAGTTGAGTAGTCCTCGACTTATGACCGGTTGGGGGTCGCGGCATTAAAAAGGTTGAGAACCACTGGTGTAGGGTCACCTGCTTGAGCAGGGGTTGGACTAGAAGACCTCCAAGGTCCCTTCCGCTATACTGTTAGTGTTAACTGTACTGTAGTGCCTGCAACTAAGGCAACTAAGATGATTAAAGGCCTGGAGACTAAAACATATGAAGAACGGTTGCAGGAATTGAGTCTGTCTAGTTTAATGAAGAGAAGGACCAGGAGTGACATGAGAGCAGGGTTCCAATAGAAGAGGGAGTCAAGCTATTCTCCAAAGCGCCTGAAGGCAGGACAAGAAGCAAAGGATGGAAACTCATCCAGGAGAGAAGCAACCTGGAACTAAGGAGAAACTTGCTAACAGTGAGAAAAATGAATCAATTGGATGAAAGCTGCGTCGAGATGTTGTGGATGTTCCATCACTGGAAGTTTTTAAGAAATCAGACAGCCACTTGTCCCAAATGGCAAAGGGGGTTGGACTAGAAGACCTCTGAGGTTCCTTCCAGCCCTGTTGTTCTGTTTCTGCTTGGGCAGAAATGGGCCACCAGAGTGTAAAATGGTTATAAAAAGGACCCCAGCAAATTTGAAGGCATCTCCAGCAGGCAGACAAAGGAACCCAAAAGAGGATGAATTCTGCCCCTAATAAATAGGAGAGCTGGACCTTGTAACTCAGAGCAACTTTTCATGATTACAGATGGTCCTCAGCTTATGTCCGCAACCGGAATCAGAATTTCTGTTGCTAAGCAAGATGCTTGTTAAGTTTGTGCCCGGTTTTACAACCTTTTTTTTTTTGTTGTTGTTGTTAAGTAAGTGAATCGGTGCAGATGTTAAATGAATCTTTCCATTTTTAAGTACCCATTTGGGTGGATATCCGTTTCTGTTTTGTCTGACAGGATGGACTTCCCCAAGCTCCGGCAAAGATCTTACGAAAACTGATTTTTTTTTTTTTTCTATTCCCCAACAGCTCAGCGAAGGAAGTGTTCTTCGAGACAAGAGCCGGCTGCAATATCGCATTAACGGTGGGTATTTCGGAACAATTAGAAGGCTTGGTAAAGCAAAGGAATCAGATGGGATGGGGGACAAACGGAGGGGGGGGGAGAGAGAATTGGCAAGGGATGGCTGTAGCATCACTTCCACAAATTAGTTTGTTTTAGACCAGTGGTTCTCAACCTGTGGGTCGGGACCCCATTTGGGGTCGAACGACCGTTTCACGGAGGTCGCCAAACAACGCAGTCCGCCATTTTTTTCCCCTTTTCCTTAGCTGTGTTACTCCCTTTTATTCTATTGGCTTTTGAAAGCCAATAGAATAGACTCTGGCTATGCTTATAAGCAGGTTTTCTCACTAGCTGGCTTGTATCCTGACGATGATGGCAGATGTTAGCCATCGAAAGCTTGATTTTATTTATTAAAACCTTGGTGTTTTATTTCCTGGTGATCGCTTCCTTTTTTACTGAAATGTATGTACCCAGGAATTGCTATTCTTCAATTTTTAATGTAATTTTTAATATATATATATATATATATATATATATATATATATATATATATATATATATATATATATATATATATATATTCAATTAGGGGGACAATATATGTGATATACAGGTAGTCCTCAATTTACAACAATTCATTTAGTGACTGTTCAAAGTTACAATGCCACTGAAAAAAGCGATTTATGTCCATTTTTCACACTTAAAACCATTGTAGGATCCCCATGGTCACCTGATCAAAATTCAGATGGCTTGGCAACTGGTTCATATTTATGACGGTTGCAGTGTCGTGGGGTGATGTGATCCCCTTTTGCGACGTCCAGACAAGCAAATTCAATGGGGAAACTAGATTTGCTTAACAACCATGTTGCTAACTTAACAGCTGCAGTCATTCACTTAATTATAGCAAGAAAGGTCATAAAGTGGGGCAGAGCTCGCTTAACAACTGTCTCACTTAGCAACAGAAACTTTGGGCTCCATTGTGGTCGTACATCAAGGACCACCTGTATCTTTTTAAAAATATATATATATATTTCTTTTTTGTCTTGTTTGGCTTCCTTCTGTGTTACGCTTTTTTTTTCTTTTTCTTTATCGAGTTTGTATTTTAACTTAGAATGAAATAAAAACAAATATTGAAAGAAGCAGTTCATGTACGGCTAGGACTCTATTAAATATGAATGCTGCAATATCCACTCCAAAACTTTTAAAAGACGGGATGGGGAAATTAAAATTAAAAAGAAGGCCCACTGTAATTCAAGCATTCAGTAAACTTTTGGCCTAGTTTAGTTTTTGGAGTTCCCAGATACCTGGCTGTAGGTCTCATTTCCCCTCCTCCTTTTTTTCTGTTTGAGTAGGGTCTCACAGCATGTTGGTCACAGCGCTGATGGTGGGTGCCGGACTGGCCGGGGGGCTGCGCCTGAGTTACATCTACGACCACCTCCTGCAACTGGCTTTTGCAGCGACCGTCGTGGCTTTCGGCCTGAGCGTCCTTCTCTATTTGAAAGCTCTGCTGGCCCCAGAAACAGCTCTGGCTCCCAGTGGGAATTCAGGTGAGGGTCCCCCAAATCTGGAAAACTCAACAGGGGCTGTGGAATGAGGACAAGCCTGCAGGAGGCATCTTAACCCCTATTCTGGTTCATATAGCTCTCATATAGCTCTATGTAACTGCAACTAGAGAGCATGTATCAGTATGTTAGAATATCTGGCAGTTATTGGTTAAATGCTGGGTTTGTTGATGGGTCAGTGGGAGGAGTTTCTAAAGGGCATTGGGAGACTTCCTGGACACAAGCCAGATTGGAATGTCTTTGTCTGGAAGAAGCATGGGCCATCAGATGTCACCCGATGAGCCTGCGCCGTTATAAAGATGGTATGGAAGAGAGCATCATTCTTTTACTATTCTGACCCTGAGTTAAAAACACCTTCTTTAAATCAACTCAGACAGATAATTCAATAGAAATGATTTCATAACAAAAACTATATTTCAATCAGAAAGATTACTTGCATTCATGCTGTGGTTGTTACTTCTGGAAAATACATCTTTTGCCCATTCCTATAGGTAAAAGAATGATGCTCTCTTCCATACCATCTTTATAACGACGCAGGCTCATCGGGTGACATCTGATGGCCCATGCTTCTTCCAGACAAAGACATTCCAATCTGACTTGTGTCCAGGAAGTTTCCTAATGCCCTTTAGAAACTCCTCCCACTGACCCATCAACAAACCCAGCATTTAACCCAATAACTGCCAGATATTCTAACATACTGATACATGCTCTCTAGTTGGGGTTTCATAGAGCTATACGAGGTTACATAGAGCTATATGAACCAGAATAACCCCCTTTGCAGCCTTGTCCACCTCTCAAGATAGATTAGCCTTGCTGACTTTAAGATGATAGAAAAACAGAATAACAGAGTTGAAAGGGAGCTTGGAGGTCTTCTAGTCCAACCCCCTGATCAAGCAGAAAACCCTTATCATTTCAGACAAGTGGCTGTCCGGTCTCTTCTTAAAAACCTCCAGTGTTGGAGCATCCACAATTTCTGGTGGCAAGCTGTTCCACTGGTTAATTGTCCTCATTCCAGGTCGCTTCTCTCCTTGAGGAGAGGAACGACCATCACATTTATTTAAGAGCGACAGCATTCACTTAACGACCACTGTAAAAAGAGTCATAAAATCAAGTCCAGTCACATGGGGGCCTACAACTGTTATAACTTACAGTGGAAATTCCAGATTCCATGATGGTCATAAGCTGAGGACTACCTATATTCAGCAGTTTTCCTGGGAAGTAAGAAGCCCGTGATCAACCAGGGCACTTGGAAAGTTTCAGCAGAACTTTGTTTTTTTTTTTTCCTTTTCTCCCCTCCTGCAGAAAACCCCATTTATGACTTCTTCATGGGCCATGAGCTGAACCCACGCATCGGGGTCTTTGATCTCAAATTCTTCTGTGAGTTACGCCCAGGTCTCCTTGGCTGGGTAAGCATCTTTGTGCTGGCGGTGAGGACAATGAAGTGGGAGGCCCTGGCCTCCAATTAGAAAGAGGCATATTTGGGAAGGGGTGGGGGCTTCTGACAGAGCAACAAGTGCGGAAAAAAGTGGGGAAATTGATGGGGTCTGTTCTCATTGCTGGGCTGTCTCCTCCTTCCTGTAGGCCACAGGTCGGCAACCTGCGGCTCCGGAGCCGCATGCGGCTCTTTGAGCCTTCCCCTGTGGCTCCCAGCCTCCTCTGCCTTTGCAGAGAGAGACAGAGACAGACAGAGGCAATTGTGCTTCCCTGTCTCTCTCTCTCTCTCTGGGTGTGTGTGTGTGTGTATGTGTAAAAGAGAGCACACTCGCAGTGTTTTCCGGGAAGCTGAAAAGCTTACTGGGCGGAGCTCCTCCCTTTGCTGCGTCTCTGCAGGAAGCAGGAAGGGCAGGAGAGAGCTAGCTAGCCCAGCTAGGCTGACTCAGGAATTCTGGGAGTTGAAGTCCATGAGTCATAAAAGAGATGAGGTTGCTTACCCCTGAGCTTGTTGGACAACAGCTTGAAGCTTGCCAGGTGAGCAGCAGATAGGGGGGGGGAGAAAGAGAGAGAGAGAAAGAGAGAGAGGGAGGGAGGGAGGGAAAGAGAGAGAGAGAGAGAGAGAGAGAGAGAGAGAGAGAGAGAGAGAGAGAGAGAGTGGGGGAAAAGGAGTGGCAGACCAAGGGCAAATAGAGAGGGAGGGAGGGAGAGAGGCAGAGAGAGAGAGACCCTTTTGACATCTAAAATGAAGATAACACTGCATATATCCTTTTTTTACCTGTGTGTGTATGTAATTTTATTCTCTTAAAGCATTCTCTTGGTGATCATTGTTTTAATAGTATGGATATTCCCAAGAGTCATATTTTTACTTTTATTTTTAATGTGTGTGTGTGTGTGTGTGTGTGTATATACACACACACACACACACACCCCCCTATAATAAAGGTAAAAAAGGATATATGCAGTGTTATCTTCATTTTAGATATCAAAAGGGTTTTGCGGCTCCCGGTGTTTTGTTTTCGGTGGGAAACGGGTCCAAGTGGCTCTTTGAGTGTTTTGGGTTGCCTACCCCTGCTGCAGGCCCTGATCAACATGGCGATGTTGGTTAAAGAAACGGAACTGAGAGGCAGCCCCTCATTGGCCATGATCCTGGTTAATGCCTTCCAGCTTCTCTACGTGGTGGATGCCTTCTGGCACGAGGTAGGTTAAAAACCAGGGCCAGCAGGCCTGGCCATGGGGAAATGGAGGGGGGGTCAAAAATATTTAACAAGTTATCCTTGGAACATGGGAGAAAGAAATATTTCCCCAACCTGGAAATTCCCAAATTATTTTGCTAACAAAGAATTTTTAGAGGTCCAAGGCTGGTTGCACAATCTGGCTTGACTCACTGCTTTGAGTAATCTACAGCTGTTTGCACAGCTGGATCAGGCTAGAGCAGTCTTTCTCAACCTTAACAGCTTTAAGATGGGTGGACTTCAACTCCCAGAATTCCTCAGCCAGCAAAGCATCTTAAAGTTGCCAAGATTGAGAAAGACTGGAGTCAAGAAATTTGGGGCTGAAGTTTGTGAATATTTTGCAGGAGGCCATTCTCACCACAATGGATATTGTCCATGATGGCTTCGGTTTCATGCTTGCTTACGGGGACCTGGCTTGGGTGCCATTCCTGTACAGCCTCCAGTCCTGCTTCCTCGTAACTCACCCCCAGAAGCTTAGCCTGCCTCTAGCGGGGGGCATCGTCCTGCTAAATGGTGAGTGAGGCTGCAAACAGGCCCTCTGAGCATGCACAGAATGCTTTCATCATCTCCTGCTTGAGCAGGGTGGTGGTGGTGTTGGACTAGATTGCCAAGGTCCCTTCCAACTCTTCTCTTCTCTTCTTTCTATTCCATTCCATTCCATTCCATTCCATTCCATTCCATTCTATTCTATTCTATATATTCTATTCTATTCTATTCTATTCAAGTCTAGTCTGTCTATTCTATTCTAATTCTATTCTATTCAAGTCTAGTCTGTCTATTCTATTCTAGTCTAATTCTATTCTAGTCTATTGTTAGCCTATTCTATTCCATTCTATATATTCTATTCTATTCTATTCTATTCTATTCAAGTCTAGTCTAGTCTGTCTATTCTATTCTATTCTGTCTATTCTAATTCTATTCTATTATTCTATTCTACTCTATTCTTTCTATTCTTAGTCTAGTCTAGTCTAATTCTATTCTATGTCTATTCTAGTCTAAATCTATTCTATTCTATTAGTTTATTCTTTTCTAGTCATTCTATTCTATTCAAGTCTAGTCTAGTCTGTCTATTCTATTCTAGTCTAATTCTATTCTAGTCTATTGTTAGCCTATTCTATTCCATTCTATATATTCTATTCTATATATTCTATTCTATTCTATTCTATATATTCTATTCTATTCTTATTCTATTCTATTCTATTCTATTCAAGTCTAGTCTAGTCTGTCTATTCTATTCTATTCTTAGCCTATTCTATTCTGTCTATTCTATTATTCTATTCTATTCTATTCTACTCTATTCTTTCTATTCTTAGTTTAGTCTAGTCTAATTCTATTCTATGTCTATTCTAGTCTAAATCTATTCTATTCTATTAGTTTATTCTATTCTATTCTATATATTCTATTCTATTCAAGTCTAGTCTAGTCTGTCTATTCTATTCTAGTCTAATTCTATTCTAGTCTATTTTTAGCCTATTCTATTCCATTCTATATATTCTATTCTATATATTCTATTCTTATTCTATTCTATTCAAGTCTAGTCTAGTCTGTCTATTCTATTCTATTCTAGTCTATTCTTAGCCTATTCTATTCTATTCTAATTCTATTCTATTATTCTATTCTATTCTACTCTATTCTTTCTATTCTTAGTCTAGTCTAGTCTAATTCTATTCTATGTCTATTCTAGTCTAAATCTATTCTATTCTATTAGTTTATTCTATTCTAGTCATTCTATTCTATTCTATTCTATTTCTATTATCCTATCCTATTCTACCCTTTTCTGTTTTCTGTATTCTGTTCTACTCTACTCTACACTCTACTCTACTCTACTCCAGAATAACAGAATATTGTCTCCTCTCCTCGCTCCTCTTTCTATTCCATTCCAATTTTTTTTTTGTCTTCCAATGGAAGCTGGATGGTCATTCGTCTAATTCAAGGTTTTCCAACCTTAATGATTTCTGTGCATGTGAACTTCAAATCCCAGAATTCCAGTCAACATGGCCATTGCTGAGAATCCTGGAAGTCCGTACTTCAAGAAGTTGCTAAGGTTGAGAAGCATTCATCTGATGGACCCTGTGCTGAGAGAAAAGTTAGGCTGGATGCCCTCTAAGGTCCCTTCCAACTCTACGATGCCATGATTCAATACAAATCATCTCACTGTCGTTTTTTTCATTTTGCAGGCCTGGGATATTCCATATTCCGTGGTGCCAATTCCCAGAAAAACACCTTCCGACGGAATCCCGCTGATCCCAGAGTGGCTGGTTTGTAACATCACAAGTCTCACTTTGTGGGGTGGGTCCGTAAGATCGACTCAGCCAAAATCTGGCAGGCACATTCACACATGGTGGGCTTGCTTCCTTGTATCCTAGGTCAGCGGTTCTCCACCTGTGGGTCACGACCCCATTTGGGGTCGAACGACCATTTCACGGGGGTCACCAAACAACGCAGTCCACCATTTTTTCCCCCCTTTTCCTTAGCTGTGCTACTCCCTTTTATTCTATTGGCTTTTGAAAGCCAATAGAATAGACTCTCTTGAATAGAGTCTAATCCTATTGGCTTTCAAAAGCCAATAGGAATTGTCCAGGCTGTCTCTGCCCTGCTGAGCCCACCAAAAGTCCCATTCTGCAAACGGTGCTGCAAGTTATCTGCAGCGAAGGTGAGCTGTCTGGAAGCTTCCACCCCTCCCTGCTGAGCAACTACTAAAAATGTAAGGAAAAGAGGGCCAGGGGTGGGAGGCCGGCGGGCGCAGGGAGGGTTGCTGGCGCGTGTGGGGCCCGGCGGGTGCCTTACCTCCCTTGGGCTGGGCCAGCTGGTGGCCCAGCCGGTGGTCGGCCTGCGCCGTCTCTGCCGCTTGCCAGCTACGCCTCGGCCGGCGCAGGGGACGGCACCATGCATGCGCGGCGCTCCCAGGCAGGGAAAGTCCTCGACTTACGACCGATTGGGTAGTCCTTGATTACGACCGGTTGGCTAGTCCTCGACTTACAACCAGTTGGGGTCGCGGCATTAAAAAGGTTGAGAACCACTGGCCTAGGTGATTAAGATAGCAATAGTCATAGTGTTTAGACTTATATCCTGCTTCACATTGCTTTACTCACAATTTCTGTAGGGAAGCTGTTCCACTGATTAGTTAATAGAATAATAAGAGTCAGATCTTCTAGTAGTCCAACCCCTTCAAACAGAAGACCCTCTATCACTCTTTTCCCCCCCAGGGCTCCGGACAATCCCTACGGCAACCGGTCGACGCCTCTTAGTCTCTGGCTGGTGGGGTTTTGTGCGACACCCCAACTATTTAGGAGACCTGATCATGGCTTTTGCATGGTCTTTGCCCTGCGGTAAGTGGCAGCCATCTAGGAGAGGCTCCGGATTGGTTTCTCTGCAGCAATCTAAGCTGGCCTTCCTTTTGGTTTTGTTGCAGGATTCACTCATATCTTGCCCTATTTTTATATTATCTATTTCACCTTGCTGCTGGCTCATCGGGATGCCCGGGACGAGCACCAGTGCCTGAGGAAGTACGGGCTGGCGTGGCACGAATATTGCCGGCGTGTCCCCTACCGGATTTTCCCGTATCTCTACTGAATTCTTAAGTCGCCATTTCCAAACGGTCTCCTGTTTGGAAATGGTCAGACTCGTCTCTTGGCTTCATGTCAACTGCAAGAAAAGAAGACACCAGCACAGCTTGGGAAGCAGGCAGAAGTATCAGCTGTACATGACTGTTTCTCCAAACTTTACTTCACCAAGATGGCTGGATTTGTATTGTACATTCTCCTGTTTCACTATCACCGACTGGAGGAGATTTTCGTTTGGCCTCCTTTTCCCGTCTTCCATTTGTGTAGGTTATGTTCCTGAAGGGAAAAGACACTGGAAAAGTAGACTTTGGACGTGGAGCCGTTTTCTATTGAAATACACTGATTTTTTTTAGGACATAGAACAGTGGTTCTCCACCTGTGGGTCGGGACCCCATTTGGGGTCGAACGACCATTTCACGGGGGTCGCCAAACAACGCAGTCCGCCATTTTTTTCCCCCTTTTCCTTAGCTGTGCTACTCCCTTTTATTCTATTGGCTTTTGAAAGCCAATAGAATAGACTCTCTTGAATAGAGTCTAATTCTATTGGCTTTCCAAAGCCAATAGGAATTGTCCAGGCTGCCTCTGCCCTGCTGAGCCCGCCAAAAGTCCCATTCTGCAAACGGTGCTGCACCAGTTAAGTAGTCCTCAACTTACAACCGGTTGAGTAGTCCTCGACTTACGACCGGTTGGGGGTCGCGGCATTAAAAAGGTTGAGAACCACTGACATAGAATAACAAAGTTGGAAGAGATGTGGCAGGTCTTCTAGTTTAGGGGTCCCCAATCCCCCATGGTACTGGGGCCATGGCCCATCGGGAACTGGGCTGCGCAAGCAACGGGCGAGCACACGAAACCATCCCCTCTGGCCACTGCTGGCCCATGGAGCTGGAAAAGTTGGAGACCACCGTTCCAGTTCATCTCCCTGCTGAAGCAGGAGACCCTAACCATTTTGGACAAATGGCTGCCCACTCTTCTCTTAAAACCACCAGTGATGGAGCATCCACAACTTCCAGAGGCAAGTCATTCCAGTGATGAATTGTTCTGTCAGGAAATTTCTCCTTACTTCCAGGATGGATCTTCCACCCATTACTTCTTGTCCTGTCCTCCAGGTGCGTTGGGAGATGAAGTCAACCTCCTCCTCTGGGACAGCCCCTCAAGTGCTATCACACACCCCCCTTAATCCTTTTCATCTTCAATAAGCTAGACGTAGTGATCTCCCTCAACCGTTTATCATACAATTTAGCCTCCAAAACCTTTATCATCTTTGCTGCTCTTCTCTGCACATTTTCCAGGGATCTCATCAAGACAATCAAAGCACTTTGGCGATACTTCTTGGAACTCCTAAACACAGCAGTCTCCAACAGTTGCAGATTGGCGGCCCGACGGGGGGGTGGGGAGGAACCAGACCACATGAGCAGCAGACTGGCGCACAACCACACGCATGAAGTTCATCTTACTCGAGTGGTGGGCAGGGGCACACACACGCTGTGCATCAGCCTGTAGTCCTATTGCAAATAGCCACAGCCTGGTAACGGGCCCCGGGGTTGGGAACCCGTCCTCAGTTTGCAACATTTGCAAGTGTTCAGTAAGATGGTCTAGCACAGCGGCTCCCAGCCTTTTCTATACCCCGCACCCCTAGAACGCTTCTGATATATTCTTGCACCCCATAGAAAAATTTTGAAATAACGGCAACGAATTATGCATCTACACTATAATTTTGAAAAGCCAATTTTCACACCCTCTGGAATATCATCTTGTACCTCCAGAGGGTGCGAGCACCCCTGGTTGGGAACCCCTGGTCTAGAAACTGGATATTTTTTAAGAGATTAACAGGATCCTTAGGAACTAAGACTTTGATTCTTAAAGTCTAAACTCTACAACTTAACAAAGCAATACTAACCGGCAGACTGAAGTAATAAAGGAGAACTTGTTATAATTGGAAGTATCATAAAAATGACACTTTTTGAAAACTTGTACTAGAGATTTTCAAAGAGTTGAAAATCTCTAGTTAACTTTTAGTTTTTTATGATTTAACTAAGGTCTTCGGGGATTGGATTATGCCAGCTTTTAAACAAAAATAACATTTAAAACTCAAACTTGTGTTTTTTGCTTTTGAACAGCACATAATTGGATGCTGGGAAGAATATTCATATTCTTTGTTAATGGGAAATAGTGAACTGTTTTATTTCTAGCTAGCAATGAAATCTTTTTTGAAGGGGATTTCTCTGACTCACACTAACAACAATAAAGGTAGTCCTCGCCTTACGACCACAATTGAGCTCAAAATTTCTAACTGACAAATTTGTTAAGCGAGCTTTCTTGCCACAGTTAAGTGAATGACCGCAGCCGTTAAGTTAGCAACACGGTTGTTAAGCAAATCCAGTTTCCCCACTGACTTTGCTTGTCAGGTCGCAAAAGGGGATCACATCACCCCAGGACACTGCAACCGTCGTAAATATGAACCAGTTACCAAGAGTCTGAATTCTGATCACGTGGCCCTGGGGATGCTGCAATGGTCATAAGTATGAAAAATGGTCATAAATCACTTCTTTCAGGGCTGTTGGAACTTTGAATGGTCTTTAGGTTGTCGTACTGTAAGTTGAGGACTATCTGTATTGCAACAAGAGAGAGAAAATAATGCAAGGAAAGGAATCTTGAGGTGACCCAACACGGAGCCCTGAACTTGACTTGCTCTCTTGGGATCCTCAAACTCGCCACGTCACATGACATGTCGCGACGTATGGTGACTTTTTCCCCATTGCTGGAGCTGGGGTAGGCACGGTTTCGGCATGACGCATCCGGCCCACGAGCTGGCAGTTTGACACCCCTGCTCTGGTAGTTCCAGGATGAAGGAATTACTGGCTTCTGTCTGCAGTGGTTTGAAAGGAGATTGACCAAGGAAATAAAGGTGATGAAAAAGCCTATTGGATTTGGAATGTTATTTTTGCAATGTTTCTCCTCTGCATCGTTTGGGGAAACATGAATTGTTGAGCGGCACTAGGTACTAAGATCTAGTGGGACAGGAGAGGGCCTGGGGGAGAAGGGAGAGTATTTGTTTTAAATATTAAAGCTAATACTGTACAGGTAGTCCTTGACCTATGACCATAGTTCCCCAGCCAGCATGGTTTAAGACAGTGGTGGCGAACCTATGGCACGGGTGCCAGAGGCAACACTCAGAGCCCTCTCTGTGGGCATGCGCACCGTCGCCCCAGTCCTAGGCCTTCAGCTGGGTTTTATAAAACCTTTTCGCTTTAGGCCTCCACCGCCATGTGCAAAAAAAAAAAAAAAAAAAAGGTTCAATCAGTCAATTTCAACTTCTCCCGGGGGGAAAAAAAGATCTTGCAAAGTTGGAATTGACTGAACCTTTTAGTCCCACCCAGTCTGCTGTTAGCAATGCAGCCACGCCCATCCACTGGGCCACACCCACCCAATTTGCCACACCCACCCACTTGGCCACACCCACCCGACGATGCATAAATGGGTTTTGGGTTGCAGTTTGGGCACTCGGTCTCTAAAAGGTTCGCCATCACTGGTTTAAGATGTTTGGACTTCAATTCCCAGAATTCCCCAGCCAGCCATGCTGGCTGGGGAATTCTGGGAGTTGAAGTCCTCACATCTTAAAGTTGCCAAGACTGAGTCATCACTGCACTTGGATTTCACTTTCCATTCCCAAGTAAACATATCACTGTGTCAACCAGGTGAAAAGGAAGCAGGAAACAAAAACACAAACTGAAGGATTCCTAGTCCTGCTTTTTTAATTACAAGTCTCCCATTGTTGCCACCAATCCGTGTCCAGTTTAGGGGGAGAAGAGAAACAAACCTAACCTCATCTTCACGTTTAGACTTCAGGTCCTGAGACCCCCGTGCTGCAATCCAAAGCCCACTGCCCCCTTCTCCCACAGGTCCTCTCCTGTCCCACCATTTCCACCTGATCCTTTGCAAGGGGTATGTGTTTATTTATTTATTTATGAGACTTATATACCGCTTTAAGTGCAAGCACTCTCTAAGCGGTGTACACCAGTAAGCAATGTATATATATATATATATATTTACATTGCCCCCAACCATCTGGGTCCTCATTTGACCTACCCCGGAAGGATGGAAGGCTGAGTCAACCTGGAGCCGGTGAGATTTGAACCGCTGACCTGCTGAACATAGTCAGCTAAAGCGGCCTGCAGTACTGCACTCTAACTGCTGCGCCACCTCGGCTCTTGGTGCTTCAGTCCAATTCTTCTATCAGAAGCTTTTTGGAAGGGGGAACTTTCCCTCCCCACATGTTCTCCAGCTCCTGAGTGATCGCGCCCACTTCCTTGGCCTCCACCACATGGGCTACGTATTCCCTCTGGACTTCCAAAGCCAGGGAGAGGAGCTCCTCCTGGTTCTCATTCACCCAGGAAAGCAGGAATTCGCATTTCTTCTTAGCCTTGTAGATCCTGGGCCGGTCCTCGGGGGCTACACACCGCTTGCCTTGACCCAACAGCCTGGACAGGTGGGCGAGGGCCGCCAGGGTGAACCGGTTCTGCTTCTCCGGGCCGGTC
This sequence comes from Crotalus adamanteus, assembly GCA_039797435.1. Taxonomy (NCBI): domain Eukaryota; kingdom Metazoa; phylum Chordata; class Lepidosauria; order Squamata; family Viperidae; genus Crotalus; species Crotalus adamanteus. Next base: position 7,578,032 of record CM077934.1, read on the forward strand.
CCCCTTAAAATCTGGCCCACAGCCTGCACTGCCCCGGCCTTTCCCAGCGGGCACTCCGGGTAGCGGCTCTGCACGACGGCCTGCATGGCGGCTTGCAGGGCCTCCCCCGTGGAGGAGAAGACCCGCTGGGCACCCAGCACGGCCGAGAGGTCCAGGAGGCTCTCGCAGACTTCGGGCAGCAGTTGGGCATCGTCCGCCTCTCCGTTGTAGAGCGAGAGCGCATAGGTGTAGGCGTAGAGGACGTTGGGCAGCTGGAAGCGCACCAGGGGGGAGAGGGGGACGCTGGTGAAGTTGCTCAACGGGCGGATCGCATCAGGCAGGGCAGGTAGCGAGTTCGAATCCTGGGCAGGAGGCAGATTCTGGCCCCCTGCGACGGTCTCTTCGTTTGGAAGCTGGGAGGAAGCCTCCAGGGCTCGCTTGGCTCCCTGCTGCGAATCCTGGGCATCCTTAGCTCCAAGCAGCTGGACCAGGGGTGGCCCCTGGCTGGCCATGACCCACCAGGGCTGCCAGGGGGGCAGGAGCCCCGAAATCTTCCCGCTGCTCAGCAGTTGTTGGAACCTCTGGCGCTGCTGAGAACTTAGTTGCTCCCACAGGTCTTCCGCCTCCGGGTCGAGGCCTAGCTCAGGGTCTGCATCCCCGGGCTCGCGTAGTTCCTGCAGCCGGAGGAGGGCCTCCCTCAGGCGGCGTCGCGTCGCCGCATCGCCCCGTTGGCCCCGGAGCCGAAGTTCCAATTCTCGCGTCTGGAAGTCCCGGGCGCAGGAGTCGTGCTCCCGGTAGCAAGGCACGGAGCAGAAGCGGATGTGGCAGCGCGGGCAGGTGTAGGGCGGCCGCTCGGCCTGGCATAGCGCGCAGCAACCCGGAGCCTCCATGAGCCGAAAGCGGCCGAGCGGCTCCGAGAACGCTCGGCTATTTCCGGAGAGGGGAACGCGCCTTTTTTTTTTCCCCCTGTCCTAAGGCGCAGGCGCAGCCTGGCAAACGCTTCGGAGCGGTGATGGGAGATGTAGTCCTGCCGGCCCAACTGCAACTTGCTTCAGCGCTAACGAAAACTACATTGACCATGATGCATCGGGCCCTACTGCAATTGCTGTGGCGCATGTAGCAGACCGTTCCCGTAACTGTTCCCGGATGTTTTGCAGAGCTTCACTCCGCAGTCTTTTTTTTTTTCCTAACATAGCTTTTTAAAGAAAGGAATTCTGGGAGTTGAAGTCCGCATAGCTTAAAGTTGCCCAGGTGAACGAATAGGGATCTAAAATAAGGCTGGATCTGTTTAATAGGGTTTTGGACTAAGCTGCAAAATGTGCTAGTTTACAGTGTTTCTCAACCTTGACCATTTTAAGGCATGTGGGCTTCAACTCCCAGAATTCCACAGCCAGCATTGCTGGCTGTGGAATTCTGGGAGTTGAAGCCCACATGCCTTAAAATGGTCAAGGTTGAGAAACACTGTGCTAGAAGTTTTTGACATAACAGGTCCATACTGTTAGCAAGAGAGCCTGGTCGTGTGCTTACAGGTAATCCTTGACTTTCAACCCTTCGTTTAGTGACCGTTTCAAGTCACAAAAGCACTGAAAAGTGACTTATGACCGTGTTTCACAGTTACAACTGTTGCAGCATGGGTGTGCGTGTGTCCCACGATTGAAATTCAGATGCTTGTAACTGGCATGTATTTATGACGGTTGCAATGTCCCGGGGGTCATGTGAAATTTTGCAACCTTCTGACAAGCAGTCAATAGGAAATCCAGACTTAACAACCATGTTACTACCAACCGTAGTGATTCACTTAACAACTGTGGCAAAAAAGGTGGCAAAATGGGGCAAAGTTCACATAAAAGCTGCCTTGCTTAGCAACAGACATCTTGGGCTCCATTGTAGTCATACAAATGAGGACTAGCTGTATATTTCTCTGGATGCCCAACAGTTAAAGACAGAATAAAAACAATAAACCAAAGTCTGAAGAATAAAATTATGAGACTATTTCTGCGAGATACTTATTGGCCTCTCCATCAAACTCTTTAACTCCTTACGTGGACTTGGCTCTCCTCAATGTGAAAGCCCATCCAGACCCTATTAAAAGGTGGTGGTCCTCAACCCACTAGATTTCTTTATAACAGGTAGTCCTTGACCTACAACCATTTGCTTAGTGACCGTTTGAACTTTTTTCAGCACTGGAAGAAGTGACTTATCACCATTTTTCACACTTGGAGCAGCCCCTTGGTCATGTGATCAAAATTCAGATGCTTGGCAACTGATTCACATTGATGACGGTTGCTGTGTCCCCGGGCCACGCGATCCCCTTTTGCGACCTTGAGAAGCAAAGTCAATGGGGAAGCTGGATTCACTTAATGACCGTGTTCTACTAAACTCACTTTAACAGCTGTCTCACTTAGAAAAGTAAATTTTCTGGCTCAATTTGTGGTCATAAATTCCGGACTACCTGTATAAGAGTGTTTTTTAATGGCTGCCTGAAGAATTCTGGGAGTTGAAGTCCACACGTTTTAAAGTTTTCACGGTTAAGAAACACTGGTAGGTCTGGAGATTCTCAGTCATCCAGGTGATGGCTGTCCCAAAGATGCTTTTTCACGAGGCAACTGGACTTTGTTTTCTTTGAAGATGTTTCGCTTCTCACCCAAGAAGCTTCTTCAGCTGCAAGGAGTATAAATCCTCCCATTCCCCACCATCCAGTCGGAGCTGAAGAAGCTTCTTGGATGAGAAGCGAAATGTGTTCAAAGAAAAACAAGAAAGTCCAGTTGCCTCGTAAAAAAAGCATCTTTGGGAAAACACCGATATGTACAAAATATTCTTTGTTCAGCCCTGTGAAATTACATACATGTAAAGCATTCCCCTGCAGCCAAGAAATTAAAAGACGCTTGCTCCTGGGGAGGAAAGCTATGGCAAATCTAGACAGCATACTAAAAAGTAGACACATCACCCTGCCAACAAAAGTGCGTATAGTCCAGGCCATGGTTTTCCCAGTTGCAATGGATGGCTGTGAAAGTTGGACCCTAAGAAAGGCTGAGCGCCAAAGAATGGAGGCCTTTGAACTCTGGTGCTGGAGAAGACTCCTGCGAGTCCCCTGGACTGCAAGGCGTTCAAACCGGTCAGTCCTAGAAGAGATCAACCCCGACTGCTTTTTAGAAGGCCAGATCCTGAAGTCGAAACTCAAATACTTTGGCCACCTAATGAGAAGGAAGGACTCACTGGAGAAGAGCCTGATGCTGGGAAAGATCGAGGGCAATAGAAGAAGGGGACGACAGAGAATGAGGTGGCTGGATGGAGTCACTGAAGCAGGAGGTGTGAACTTCAATGTACTCCAGAAGATGGTAGAGGACAGGAAGACCTGGAGGAACGTTGTCCATGGAGTTGCGATGGGTCGGACACGACTTCGCAATTAACAACAACAAAGCATTCCCCTCTCTTTTGGCAACAGTCGCAAAAGGTTGACTGCACACATGCCCCAAAGAGGAAAAGTAGCAACACCAGGAAACGGTCCAGGCAAATATATGATTTATTATATGACAGGGGGCTCTCTAGGAGTTGGCATTAGGTCCCTTCTTTTTACCAAAACCGGGCACGACATTGACAAACCGGCGATTGTACTGCATGCGCCTTTTAGCCCGGCCGGTTTTCTTCTTCTTCTTTTCCTGCTTAGCAACCTGAGAAAACATGAAGCAGGCGTTGGTCAAAGATCTTACCAGCCTTCCCCTAGAATTCATTTTAGCTCTTGATGTTGAGCAGAGGCAAGCCCTTTCCTTAAGCCAGGGCTTTTCAACCTTTGCACCCATTGTACCACTTTTAGGATACGGCGACATCCGAGGACCACCCTCCCAAACCCAACCATGGGTCATCTTGAACTGCCTACCTTTGGGGTCTGGCCCCTCACTTTGCCAGCACGAGCCAGGGAACCGTGGACCTTCCCTAGAGAGAAAAGCAAAACAGAGGAGGCTGTTTTTACAGGAAACAGAAAACAAAGCCCACGTACCTCATGACAAAGGAAGCGGCTTTATTAATCAATCACAAGGGACCATGAAGTTAATGTACAGGTAGTCCTTGATTTACAACCGTAATTCTGTTGCTAAGTGAGACATTTGTTAAGAGAATTTTGCCCCATTTAACAACCTTTCTTGCCATAGATGTTAAGTGAATCACTGCAGTTGTTATGTTAGTAACCACAGTTGTGAAATGAATCTGGCTTCTCCATTGACTTTGCTTGTCAGAAGGCGACAAAGGGGGATCATGTGATCCCGGCACTCTGCAGCCATCATAAATATGAGTCAGTTGTCAAATATCTGAATTTGGATCACGTGACCCTGGGGATATTGCAATTGGTTGCAAGTGTGAAAAACGGTCAGAAGTCACTTTTTTCAGTGCCGTTGTAATTCGGCCATTAAGTGAACTATTGTTGAGGACTACCTGTACTGGGTCAATTCCTCACAAAAGAGTCAAAAGCTAAAGACACACTGACTACATTCATTTGGGTCTAAATCAGTGGTTCTCAACCTTTTTAATGCTGCGACCCCCCAACCGGTCGTAAGTCGAGGACTACTCAACCGGTCGTAAGTCGAGGACTACTCAACTGGTGCAGCAACGTTTGCAGAATGGGACTTTTGGCGGGCTCCGCAGGGCAGAGACAGCCTGGACAATTCCTATTGGCTTTGGAAAGCCAATAGAATTAGACTCTATTCAAGAGAGTCTATTCTATTGGCTTTCGAAAGCCAATAGAATAAAAGGGAGTAGCACAGCTAAGGAAAAGGGGGGGGGGGAATGGCGGACTGCGTTGTTTGGCGACCCCCGTGAAATGGTTGTTCGACCCCAAATAAGGTCCTGACCCACAGGTTGAGAACCACTGGTCTAAAGGGAGCTGAGTGTATTGCAGCATGCAGAGAAAACCCAGTTACAAGTAGTCCTCAACTTACAACCGTTTGTTATTATAACAGTGCATTTTTCACACTTTTACACACTTACAACTGTTGCAGCATCCCCATGCTCATGTGATCAAAATTCAGACACTTGGCTTGTACTTCTGACGGTTGCCGTGTACCGGAGTCACGTGATTCCCTTTTGCAACCTTCTGACAAGCAAAGTCAATGGGGAAGAAGCTGGATTCACCTAACCACCATTACTAATTTAACAACTGCAGTGATTCACTTTACAAATGTGGCAAAAAAAAAAAGGTTCTAAACTGGACAAAACTCACTTAACTGCCTTGCTTAGCAACAAAGTTTGTGATCAGTTGTGGTCGTGAGTCAAGGACTGCCTGTATTACTTGTGTGGCATAGCAGAAGGGAATGTAGGAACAGAACTTTTAATCCCAATCTGAATTTAGCATTTTGAACCTAACTTAACCTGGGCTTGGAAACAGTGTTGGTATTTGGACAGGAGGCCATGAGGAAATCCCTGTGGTTGGAAGAGACTCGGAAGCCCCCCAAAATTACCTGGAATCAGGCAGTGACTAATAATAATAATAATAATAATAATAATAATAATAATAATAATAATAATAGTAGTAGTAGTAAAGTTGGAAGGGACCTTGGAGGTCATCTAGTCCAACCCCCTGCTCAGGCAGGAAACCCTACACCATTTCGGACAAATGGCTGTCCAGTCTCTTCTTAAAATCTTCCAGTGTTGGAGCATTTACTGCTTCTGGAGGCAGGCTGTTCCACTGATTAATTGTTCTCACTGTCAGGAAGTTTCTCCTTAGTTCTAGGTTGCTTCTCTCCTTGATTAGTTTCCACCTGTTGCTTCTTGTCCTGCCTTCAGGTGCTTTGGAAAATAGCTTAATTCCCTCTTCTTTATGGCAGCCCCTGAGATATTGGAATACTGCTATCATGTCCCCCCTTGTCCTTCTCTTCGTTAAACTAGACATACCCAATTCTAGCAACCGTTCCTTATATGTTTTAGCCTCCAGTCCCCTAATCATCTTTGTTGCTCTTCTCTGTACTCTTTCTAGAGTCTCAACATCTTCTTTAAATCATTTCTGTACTGTTGCCAAAAGCCCTGTATAGGATACTCATGAAGTTATGAGGAATGAAGCTCAATTAAACAGTCTATTTTTATAGTCTTATATACTGAATCGCAAATTAGCCAATCCCATTTTAGCCTTATGTACTCTATGAATTTTAGGTGATTACTTCATTGTTTTGTTTGTTATCAAAACTCAGAAAATTGAGTTAACTGAATAAAGAGTAATTTATGGTTACGTTCATCACAACTGCATCTTCTACCAACACAACAGATAAATTTGTAAAATAAAAATCACAATTTATTCTTTTTCTGTGTACACTAGGATGGGGTTTTTTTGTATGGAGTAGCTCTGGAAATTTCATAGCTCTTCTAACAAGCTTCTATCCAGGTCTTCTCTTTCGTACTTACCACCGAGCATGCGTGCAGTAACCTCCAAAGTTGTAAGGTCACTGATGCTGCATTGACCAATGACAGAATCATTTTCCAAGGGGATCCCACCAAGAAGAATCACTTGATCCTCAAGGGTGATGCCCTCCAGGCATTCAATGCGAGCCTAAACAGGGAAGAAAGAAAAGTGGGAACATGAATAATTCGCTCACTAAGGCAGCACATTCCTTTGAGGCAGGGTTTGCCAAGAGTGACAACTTTAAGACCTGTGGACTTCAACTCCCAGCATTTCACAACCAGCCTTGTAATTTTTCAATATCCACAACAGCTCTTGAATAAAAGGTGATAAAGATGATGAAAAGACAGTTTACAGCTCTTTGGTGGAGAGGAGAGAGGAAGGGAACCTCCAACAGTCCTTGGACATTTTAAGGAAGCTCATGTTTAAAAGCTTGGCAGATGACAATATTTAGGAAATACCTTACAAACACAACATTCCCCAGGATTAGACTCATATATTGCTACTTCTTGGCCAAAGCCCATTAAACAGAAAACTCATTACAATCATGTATTAACCAAACGACAATTTACTACTCCAAATTGATTTAGAAAGAGGAAAAAGAAAGCCTCAGTCTTTGAAAGATTTCAGCATTTGCCCCAGTCTGAAGGAAGATTTATTTGGGAGAAACAAATGCTATTGTTTCAGCAACAATATTCACCAGAATGAAAGGTTCACATAAAATAAATAAATAAAAATAGTAATAAAAAATTCTTTACCTTAAGATGAGCTACTGTTTCATGTCCAGACACCTCAAGGGTGTGCAAATTCTGAGCACGAATGAAAAGCTGCATGGTTTCACCTGCAGAGATGAGAAAGCAAAGCAGCAATTAAGATCAGCAATCCACCCCCCCAAAATTTAGTATCCTAATAATGGCAGAGTCCAAGAAACTGGTCTCTTCCACCTCTTGCTGTTTTTAGACAAAGCAATGAGTAAAATAAAGAGGATGTTTAAAAAAAAAAAAGAGCTGTGAGTCTCTTTCAATCCACCCCATCCTTCCTGGCAACAAAATGTTATCTTAGGTTTTCCATCTTGATAGTATCAGTGATCAAGGGGTTAAAAAGGATGGAGGGAATATATAAGGTTGCCTTTGACAAGATGGGCCATATACCAGTTTGACTGATAAATATAATGAGCCATTATTTTGTATGGTCACAGAAACCAAAAATAGAAGGTGTAAGTTGGAGCTGCCTAGATTTATTTTTATTTACTATTTGTTAAATGTGTTTGCTGCCCATCTCACCTCAAGGTAGCCTGGGCAGCTTAAAAGCGATAAAACTGCACCGGCAAAAATATAAAATTATAATTAAAAGAATGCAAAATTAAGGTTTTCTTGCATACAGGTAATCCTTGACTCACAACAGTTCATTTCCTGATTGCTTGAAGTTACAACAGCACTGAAAGAAGGGACTTATGACCATAGGATATATGATGCAACATGGTGGAGTTTCTGCAATTGGTGCACAAGTCATAGGGTGGAACTCACGGGTGTTTCGGTCCCTATTGTACTAGAATTTCTGTTGGAGGAATTAGATAGAGGGTTATCCCCGAACACAATCCGTAGACAGGTCGCTCTAGCTACTGTTCTCATGTGCGAAAATGCCACTCCTCTGACTCACCATCCCTTGGTTCATTCACCAACAGTTCACCGATACCCATCGTGGGACCTGCAGCAGTCTTGCAGGCCCTAGTTGCTCCCCCCTTTGAACCTATGGAGACATGTTCATTTGATCTGTTATCCATGAAGGTGGCATTCCTCGTGGCAATCACGTCGGCCAGGCGAATTTCGGAAATGGCCGCTCTTTCAGTCAGAGAGGACCTTTGCATTTTCTTTCCAGACAGAGTAGTCCTCAGACTTGACCCTTCCTTGACCATGTTCCAGACTGTTGCAGCATCCCCTTGGTCATATCAGATGCTTGGCAACTGACTCACATTTATGACCGTTGCAGCGTCCCGGGGTCATGTGATCCCCTTTTGTGACCTTCTGACAAGCAAAGTCAATGGGGAAGCCATTCACTTAAAGACCACCTGATTCACTTAACAGCAGTAGTGATTCACTTAATTCTATCGCTTAGCAACAGAAACTTTGGGCTTAATTGTGGTTATAAATCGAGGACTACCTCTACTGCTGTGTTTCTCAATCTTGGGGATGTTAAGACAGGTGAAAGAACGGTTGTAAGTAGGTTACCTGATACTTCCTTCTAGGATTTCTTCTTGGTCTCCTGTTCAGATAGGAATTAGAGCTGACTGGCTCCGAGCCTAAGTGTGATTGACTTGACTATTAACACTATTAATAGTAATAATTGTGCCCATAATCCGCAATATGTCAAGGTCCTCATCGAAATCGATGGACGAACAACACAATACTGCTGAAACAGAAATCTTTTAATTTTGCATTCTTTTAATTATAATTTTGTATTTTTGCCGGTGCAGTTTTCTCGCTTTTAAGCTGCCCAGGCTACCTTGAGGTGAGATGGGCAGCAAACACATTTAACAAATAGTAAATAAAAATAAGCCTAGGCAGCTCCAACTTACACCTTCAATTTTTGGTTTCTGTGACCATACAAAATAATGGCTCATTATATGTATCAGTCAAACTGGTATACGGCCCATCTTGTCAAAGGCAACCTTATATATTCCCTCCATCCTTTTTTTTTTTTATTAAAAGTTTTATAAGTTTTACAAAAAAAACGAAACAATACAAAGACAAAAAACATATACAAAAAAAACCTAAACATTACACAACAAACCCTCCCTTCCCCTCCATCCTTTTTAACCCCTTGATCACTGATACTATCAAGATGGAAAACCTAAGATAACATTGCTGCCTTTCCCAGAATTCCCCAGCCAGCATGCAGTTTAGGTTCAGCCTCTCTTAAACCATGCTGGCTGCGGAATTCTGGGAGTTGTAGTCCATCCATATTAAAGTGGCCAAGGTTGAGAAACGCAGGCAGCAAAGGGGCTGATCTCAGGCCTCCCCCCCCCCCCCACAATTCCAGGTTCTTCTTCCTTACCCACCTCTTTCATCAAATCCCTTTGGCGCGGTCCTTTTTTTTTCTCCTTCCTCTTTCTTTCCATCCCCCCCCCTAGCTTCAGTCTCAGACAGGGCGAGGGGGCTCACAGCCCCCCCCCCCATTTAAAGAGCGGAGCTTTCCTTCTTGCCTCCTCCCCCTCCCCTCCTCCCCCCCCGCCATAGCCTTCAAGGCCCAATTTGTTCCGCCCGCTGCCCTGCACCGAGGCCGGGGAGCGTGCGGGTGGAAGTCCAAAGCACCTGAGGAGCGGCGGGGGACAAGGGAAGAGAGTCGGGCATGCGCAGGTGACCCTCGAAAGACCTGAGGGGCGGGAGAGCAGATGGCCGGGGAGGATGGGTAGCGCCAGAGCCGGCTGAAGACTCTTAGGGAAGGCCGCGGATGATGGGAGTTGAAGGCCTCGAGAGAGAGAGAGAGGACGTTGGATCTCCGCCCCCCGCCCCTCAAGTAAATGAGGCCGCCGAGCCCAGAACGCGAAAAGCTTGCGCCCCTCACCCGCCTCACGCCGAGCCAAGATGGAGGCCGGAGAGAAGACAAACCACCGCCGCCTCACGCCGACGAGGAGAAGGAAAGACTGGCGGAAGGGGCGGGGCCACACGAGAGGCGCAGGCGCACTGCGGAAGGGGGAAACCGCGCCGCGGGGCGTCTCTCGGCTCCCTTTTTCGCGCTTTCTCCCGCCCCCTGCGCGGCCGGCGCGTGACGTCACCCCCAGGGTCGCCCTGACGTCATCCGCGCGCGCCGCCGAGCCAAGATGGCGGCCTTCCCTTCAGCCTTGACCGGCGTCGGGCTGAGGAAGACGCTGCTGGTCCTGCGAGCGGTCGGGCGGCCGAGACGGCCCTGGCAGGCGGCCTTGCTGGTAGGGGCAGAGGCGGAGTGGTGTCTATGGGCTCCGAGGGGGAGCGTTTCGGGCTGGGCTGGCGCGGTTGGCACAACCGTTTTGAGGGGTCTGTGCATCGGGTAGCATCACCGAGGGAAATGGAGCGGATTTTTTGCTGCCCTCTAGTGGCCGTCCGGGTTTTTGCAGCCTAGATATGGTACCCCTTCGTGGAAGCTGGGTCTTCTATTGGTACGACAGGCAGAAACATTGCAGGTTGATTATCCCGCCAGACCCATGCAACTGGCCGAGTCTCTTAAGGCAGGGCTTTTCAACCTTTTCACCCATTCTAACCACTGCACCACCACAGCTCTAGATAGATGATAGAGATAGATAGATAGATAGATAGATAGATAGATAGATAGATAGATAGATAGATAGATAGATAGATAGATAGATAGATAGATAGAGATGGATAAATTAGGTATCTTCAGCTTATATCTATTGCAGGGCTTTTCAACCTTTTAGGATATGGCAACATCCAAGTACCACCAGTCACCTAGCAAGGTGTCAAAAACTTGATGACCAAAAAAAAAAGGGGGGAAAGTGATAAAGTACAGGTAGTCCTCGACTTACAACAGTTCGCTTAGTGACTGTTCGAAGTTACAATGGCATTGAAAAAAGTGCCCCCCAAGCTACAGCCGAGCAAGACACCTGCCTGCCCACCCAGCGGCGCTCTTCCTCCTGTCCGAGGTTTTCATTGTTGTGAGCATTTCTGTTGAGGATTGGCAACGGGGATGGGGTGGGGTGTTTATTCCCCCCATCTGCTGGGTGATTGCAGCAGGTTTTGGTCACTTCACCCCGGGACACTGTGACTGTCATAAATGTGAATCAGTTGCCAAGCATCTGAATGTAAATCACAAGACCCTGGAGATCCAGGATCAGCGCTGAGCTCCAGCTGGAGCCTGGCGCTGATCCTGGCGCTTCCACTGAGCCCTGACAGCCCTGCAGCTCTAGCCGTCTCTCACTCAGGCTTGTGTGTGCCGCCACCGGTTCAGCTACCACTTTTCTAGGATAGTCGCGTACCCCCTGCCAGGTGCCAATGTCCCACAGATGGTACCCGTACTACTGGTTGAAAAGCCCTGTCTTAAGGGGAGGTTTCCCGCTTTTGTTAGATTTTTATCTCGCCTGTTTTCCCCACAACAACAACCCTGTGAGGTGAGTTGGGCTGATAGATAGAGAGACTGGCCCAAAGTCCCTCAGCTAGCTTTCATGGTTAAAATGGGGCTAGAACTCTCAAAAGTTACCCAGCCGGCTTTTATGCTTAGAACAGCCTATCAAGTATAATTAGACGGCGAGGGCAGCACAAGCAAAGGATAGCTAATGACTTAAAAGCCATCCATCCATCCACATGCCCCAATCAACATCTAAAAACCTACATACAACAGGCACCATATAAATACCACACACAGAAGAGCACACACACTGCTAGACAGAAGTTCCCTGAAGATGTGCTCCAGCACAAGTCTGAAAGCTTGGAAGACAAAACCTTTGGTCCTGGTGACTGACTCAGATTGGATCCTGCAACATAGTCCTGGGATGTGTATATCTGCCTTTGTTGGTGGGACTGGAATTTGCTATCTCCTGGTTTTTAAGTCATCACCTTAACCATGCCACCAAACTAATCTTCTTTTAATGGATGATTCTTTAATCCCTGCATTTTGCCCATAACATTATTTATGGGATGGGGCAGTTGATTAAAGTTAGATTCTAAATCTATTTATGTCTTCTGCTCACATGCATCTCCCATCCCTTTCCTGCTTGACTTTGGACTTTCACTTCCATCATGTTCAGCTGCCTTTCTACTTTCTTGGAACTCTTGAATCCTGTTCTCCTAGCATTCCAGTCATGTGGGTTCCAGGCTAGCAGGAAAAAGTTTTCTTCCTCAACTTTTATTAAATTATTAAATTGGCTGCAGTAATTACAAATGAACTTTGTAGGGAAAATTAGCTCACTGCTATCTTGTGTTTCAGAGACATGTTTCAGGTAAGTCCAATTCTGCAGACCTGAAGTACCCAGGGATTGTTGAGTCTACTGAGGAATATAAATTTGTGGAGAGGTTGATACCACCTACCACAGTGCCTGTACCTCCCAAACATGACCAGTATCCAACACCTTCTGGATGGAGACCACCACAAGGTAAAATGGGGCAAAATATTTCCAGATTTGCTTTCCTTAATGTATAACATTTGACAAATTGTTCTAGTAAGTATTCTCCCTGTAAAGAAAATTGAGCAAAATTAAGACTTCTTGGTAGAGTAACTGCATTCACTATAAAATAAAAAACAGTTTCTTTTAACTCATTTCCCCCTGACTCATACCTCTTGTTATAACTTCATGTTTTACATTTTAAGTATGTATCTTAAAATAAGTATGTGTGCAAAATTAATAGTTGAGCAAGAGGGAAGTAGATCTCCCCCGACCAGGTTTTGTTATAAATTACTTATTGTATGAAAAGACAATACAGTTATATTTATTTTGTTTCCAATTCTTTCAGATCTGCCTCCTGATCTTCCCTACTTTGTACGGCGGTCACGCATGCACAATGTACCTGTGTACAAAGATACTTCTCATCATGGATCCAGGAAGATGACTATTATCAGGAAAATTGAAGGTGATATTTGGGTAGGTTATAGTTTTCTCTACCAAGCTGTTATAAGAGCTGTGGCAATGTGCTAAAAATTCTGCTTATTTAAAGGATCATACACAAGAAAGATATATTATGGTATGGAGAAGATGGATAGATTATATTCAGATTATATATAGAACTAAAAAGTTCCATTTATTTTATGATTAAATTTTAAATAATAATTATTATTAATAGCATCTTATAATGGAAATTATTTAGTTTATTTAGTTATTATAGTTCTTTGTAATAATTGTTTTAAAATAGATTTGTTTATAATGTTATGATATTAAGGTTTAAAGGGAGTTAAGGGTTAAGTATGAATTTAGTTATTGTATAATTTGTTAAATTTAATTAGACTTTGTTTAATATGTTTGTTATAACCCTGTACTCGGCTCTGGGAAGTTGGGGGGGTAGGTGGGTGGGGGTGGCTGGGTTTGTGGGTTAATTTTTTTTTCTTAATTGTTAATAAAACTTTTCAATGAAAAAAAAAAGAGGTGTGGCAATGTCAGTTGATTTTAACCCTTCAGATCTCTCTGGAGATCCTCAAGCATCCAGGTCCTGTTCAAAAGGCAACTGGACTTTTCTTTGCTTTTCTTTGAAGATGCTTTGCTTCTCATACAAGAAGCTTTTTCATTTGCGGAAGAAGCGAAATGTTTTCAAGGAAAAAAGTAAGAAAGTCCTGTTGCCTTTTGAAAAAGCACCTTTGGGACTTCAAATCTGTCCTGAATGGGTGCTCTCTTGGCTGATCCCAAATGGCTTCTGGAGTGGAGCTTGGCACATGAACATTTGTGTGAGTGGAGCTTTGCATGCATGCGGTTGCCCGAGTGGAGCTATGCACATGCTCGCCCATTGCTCTCTTGGTCCGGTTCCAAACAGGCTGCAGCCATCTAGTGCAGTGGTTCTCAACCTTTTTAATGCCGTGACCCCCAACCGGTCGTAAGTTGAGGACTATTCAACCGGTCGTAAGTTGAGGACTACTCAACTGGTGCAGCACTGTTTGCAGAATGGGAGTTTTGGCGGGCTCAGCAGGGCAGAGACAGCCTGGACAATTCCTATTGGCTTTGGAAAGCCAATAGAATTAGACTCTATTCAAGAGAATCTATTCGATTGGCTTTCAAAAGCCAATAGAATCAAAGGGAGGAGCACAGCTAAGGAAAAGGGGGAAAAAATGGCGGACTGCGTTGTTTGGCGACCCCCGTGAAATAGTCGTTCGACCCCAAATGGGGTCCCGACCCACAGGTTGAGAACCACTGGTCTAGTGGATTGTGGCTCGGGGGTTGGGGACCCCTTTTCTACCTGCCACCTTGGATGATTGCTTGAAGGCTGCAGTGGGTTCAGAGTGCAGCGGCCTCTGTGCTAATTGGCACTCACCAGAGTGAGCTTGTCAGATCAGAGCTGCAGGCCCTACACTGGATACTGGTAGGCTTCTGGGTGCTATAGAGGTCAGGCAAACAACTAAATCAATACAATGTAAATTTACATTTTTCTTTCTCCAGGCTCTAGAGAATGATGTGAAGGGCTTCCTCACGGAATTGTCCGGACTAACGCCAGCAACCCAAGTCAATGAAAATACCTGTAGCATCCGTGTCAAGGGCTATTTTGAAGAGGAACTAAAGACGTGGTTGATGGACAAAGGCTTTTAAATAAAGGATAGCAGATGTGTCGAGATTTGTCCCCCTGCGAAGATGCACTTGGGAAACTTGTTCTTACCCAATGAGTAATTCTAGCTTAGTCCAGTGGTGCCCCTCGTTTCCTGAATACAAGATACAGATAGTCCTTGACTTACAACAGTCCATTTAATGACTGAAGTTACAACAGCACTGAAAAAAGTGACAGATGACTGTTTTCTACAGACGGCCATTGCAGCTTCTCCATGGTCACGTGATCAAAATTCAAATGCTAGGCAACCGATTCATATTTATAACAGTTGCCCTGTCCCAGGGTATCACGCACACAACCCAATTCCCATGCATGCACAAATGAAGCTTTGCACGCTCGCCCACCACTTCGGCGGTTCCCACTGGACCGTGGCCCAGTTGCAGACCACGGGTCAGGGGTTGGGGACCGCTGGCTTATGGGGCAAGGGAAGTGGAGAAAAGAGTTGTGTTCCAAGGGTTTAAGTTGCCCCACTAGACAATTCATGCAGTAGAGAACTGTCAGTTTTATCCTTTTAGCTGTAAATAACAGCAAAGGAAAGCTGAAAAGGTCCTTAGGTAGAATCAAAGCAGTGGGACATAGAAATCGGTATAAGTTTAGATCACAGCCCTTGTGTAGTCATAAAGGAAGCAGTAAAGCTCAAATCCCAGTGACAACTTGGGCTAACCCAGTGGCCTGCAACCATGACAACTTTAAGACTTGTGGACTTCAGCTCCCAGAATTCCTCAGCCAGCATAGCAGACCCCCGGGCTAACCCAAACCCACACACTTCTACTGGCAGGGTACGAAGTCCTTTGGTACTAGAGGTAGTCCTTGACATATGACTATCAGAGCCCAAAATTTTTGTTGCTAAGCAAGACATTTGTTAAATGAATTTCCCCCCTTTTTACGACCTTGGCACAGTTGTTAAGTGAATCGTTGGCACTTGTTAAGTTAGTGACAGTTATTAAACGAATCTGGCTTCCCCACTGATGTTGCTTGTCAGGTGACAAAAGAGGTTCACATGACCCTGGGACACCGCAACGGCCATAATTGTGAGCTAGTTGCCAAGGGTCCGATTTTTGATCACGTGACTGGAGGTGCTGCAACGGTCGTCAATGTAAAAACATGTCATTTTCGGTGCTGTTGTGACTTTGAACGAACTGTTGTAAGTAGAAGACTACCTGTTCTTCCTTCTATAGGATTTCTTCTTGGTCTGCCGTCCAGATAGGAATTAAAGCTGACTAGCTCTGGGTCTAGGTGTGGTTGAATTTGCTGAATTAGATCTTAAGTTTGGCAACTTTGAAGATGGGTGGACTTCAACTCCCAGAATTCCCCAGCCAGCATGGAGTTTAAGTTCAACTCCTCTTAAATCATGCTGGCTGGGGAATTCTGGGAGTTGAAGTCCACCCATGTTAAAGGTGCCAAGGTTGAGAAACACTACCTTAAAGCAATCTTACAAAGGTCTGTTCTAAAGAAGAGTGGATGACACATTACCGATTCCAGTTTATTTACAGCTGCAAAAAGTGAAAATGTACAGAGGAAACCCTTTTACAAAAAAAAGAGAGAACATGCTGTTTCCAAGGCCCTGATTTAAAATGAAACTAAATTTGCAACCAGGAAGAAGATGGAGTGTCACAACAGCCTGTGCTTGTGTATCTTCAGAAGCATTTCTGCTGGACTTCCCATGGGCACTGAATTCTTTCAGTTCTGCCATGGAATGAATAAATCCTGTTTCTTCACGCAGGATCTCTGGAGGGCAACGTATCCTCTCCAGTTTCGAAAATTGAGGGGAAAAACGATAAAGCAAATTCATACAAAAAGGATCAGGTTTTTCTAAAGCTTGCAACAAGTCTCTCCATCGCCGTCGGGAAAGAGACCACAGTCAGCCATTGGCTTCCGTTCAGAAGCTGAGCAAAGATAGCCACAGCTGCCCATCTATGCCACAACCATCTCCTGTCAGTTGTTTTTAGGTCTGTTGGTAATATTGATTGTAGTTCCACGTGTTCTGGTATCCATAGTTACTGTAATTCTGCAACAGAATAAAGTTAGCAATGGGGGGGGGGAGCATTTGTGTTAAGTGAAGAAACGTAGACTATAGAAATGTTATTTTATATAGCTTGTTGTAAGCTGCCCAGAGTCACTGGATACAAGATGGGCAGCAAATACATTTTATAAATAAATAAATTAAAGTAGCCTCTCTTCCACCGTATTTCCCAACCCAAGTTGGATTCACGCCAGTCATTTTGATCAGTGATTAGAGGCAGCGAGAGCTGGAATGACCACAGGTCCTCTACTTTTACCATCCACTTTAGCTGACTGTTCAGCAGGTCAGCGGTTCAAATCTCACCGGCTCAAGGTTGACTCAGCCTTCCATCCTTCATTGCTTACTGGTGTACACCGCTTAGAGAGTGCTTGCACTTAAAGCGGTATATAAGTCTCATAAATAAATCCTTTTAACCAATTTAGCAATAGCACTTAGACTTATAAACCGCTTCAGTGTGTTTTACAGCCCTCTCTAGGCAATTTACAGACTCAGCTTATTGCCCCCAACAATCTGGGTCCTCATTTTACCGGGAAGGATGGAAGGCTGAGTCAACCTTGAGCCACTCAGAATCAAACTGCCGGTAGTCATCCGAATTAGCCTGCAATACTGCATTCTAACCACTGTGCCACCAGGGCTCTTTAGTTGTAATATGTATATATATATAACAAACAAGAATCATAGGGCTGCAAGGAACCCTGGAGGTCTTCTAGTCCAACCCTCTGCCCAAGGCAGGAGTCCTTACACCATCCTGGACATATACCTGTCCAATGTCTTCCTTAAAAACCTCCACTGATGGAGCACCCACAACTTCTGGAGGCAGGCTGTTCCACTGGTTAATTGTTCTCACTGTCTCCTTAATTCCAGGCTAGTTCTCTCTTTAACAAGCTTCCACTCGTATCTCAGAGCTTTGCTCAATATGCAAAATATGTTTAAATGGGGCCAATCTTTTAAAAAGTGGGCAGTAGGAAACAGCTGAATTGTATATCAATGTTTGCTAGTTATGAACCTCCAAAGGCAGTGCAGATAGTCCTCAATTTATGACCGCAGTAAAGTCTAGAATTTCCATGGCTAAGCAAGGGGGTGGTTATGGGAGTCACACCCAATATTATGACCTCTTTTGCCAAAGTTGTTAAGTGAATCCGTCATTAAATGAATCTGGCGTCCTCTATGGGGCTTGGCTCGTTAGAATTGGCTGGGAAGGTCACAAAACGGCGTATCGCATGGGGCACTGCAACGGTTACAAATAATGTGCCAGTCGCCAAGCGCATGAAGCCTGATGACGTGACTCTGGGGATGTCGTGATGGTCATAAACGGGAGGACCGGTTCCAAGTCACTTTTTTTCAGTGCTGTTGTAATTCTGAACAGTCGCTAAACGAATGGTTGTGTAAGATGAGGACTAGCTGCAAAGTCTCTATTCACACTGACCAAAGCACTGTTTTAAAAAACCGTATCATCATTATTCCAGCTCCGCAGCTCAATTTGATCTCTGATACGGACTGTGCAGACCACGGGGCTGGGGTCACACTTAAGAGTCAATCCCGTCGTATGTTCAGATCTCCTGAAACCGATGGCTCCCCTCGCCCCCACCCCGGGGATGTCCTGGCACGGCAGGGCCCAACATCCCCTCCCAATATGGCGGCTATGCTTTCTGCAAACTGTAGTCCCGAGATTGCCCGGAGGTGGGGAGGAGAGAGCAGATGCTTCCCAATCTGATGCCAACTGCCTTGGGCAACTCACCTGGTACCACGTGTTATAGTTGTAAGTGCCCGCTGCGCTGGTGTCACTTGCCATCAAGGGCGTGATGCCCGTTGTCGCCATGGCTACGCTGCCACCCCCTATGGCTGCATCTTCAAGTCTCAACCTTTTGTCATCGGTTTCATCCACACTGCTTGGGAATTTCAAAAGGGTCAGTGTCAGTTGGTCACCTTTGGCTCTGTTGCAGTGGTTCTCCACCTGTGGGTCGGGACCCCATTTGGGGTCAAACGACCATTTCACGGGGGTCGCCAAACAAGGCTGTCCGCCATTTTTTTCCCTTTTTCTTTGGCCACGCCCCTGGCACCCAATGATGTATAAGTGGTTGGGGGTCACCACAACATGGGGAACTGTATTATGGGGTCGCAGCATTAGAAAGGTTGAGAACCACTGCTCTGTTGCAACACCAGGGTATCCGTGGGGATTGTAGCTTCCTAAGGGATTGCACCCAGGCTCTGCCCCATCGCGGAGCCCCCCCCTCCTCCCCTGCCTCATAAACCTCTGAGCCTGCTGTCTGGGAGATTCTCAGTCGTGCAGGTCAGAGTTATCCCAAAGATGCTTTTTTTTTTAATTGAAATTTTTATAAACCTTTTACAATAAAATCCCTCCCCACCTCTCTCCCTCCCCCCTCCCATTAGCCCTCCCCCCCTTCCCAGAGCTGAGTACAGAGCTAAAAACAACAACAAAAAAGAACATAAAAAAATAAATAATCGTCAATCAATTATACATAAATCCTAAAAAATTTTAGAACCCCTTTAACTCCATGACAATAAAATCAACAAATCTAGGCATAACAACTTTATACAATACGTTATTCAAAAGCTAAATAATACTTTCTAATCCCATATTTGTTCTGAACAAAATTTACCCATCTTTTCCATACAGAGTTGTATCTCTCTTGTGAATGGTCTTTCAGATAAGCCGACATTTTTGCCATTTCTGATAAATAAGAAACTTTAAGAAACCATTCCTCTAAGGTAGGCAAGGAGTCTTTTCTCCAATATTGCCCAATCAATAACCTTGCTGTCGTAATAAAATTCACCCAAAGATGCTTTTTCACGAGGCAACTGGACTGTCTTCTCTTTTTTTTTTGAGGATGTTTCACTTCTCATCCAAGAAGCTTCTTCAGTTCAATTGCCTCATGAAAAACATCTTTGGGATAACTCTGCTGGCCTTTTGGACAAAAAACAGATGCTGCCCCATTATGCTCCTGGAACCCAATTTGTGGGTCTGCCCTGTGCTGATTGTGGAGTTGGTTCGTTTCTTAAGTTTTGTTGTTGTTGTTAATTGTGAAGTCGTGTCCCACCCATCGAGACCCCATGGACAACGTTCCTCCAGGCCTTCCTGTCCTCTACCATCTTCTGGAGTCCATTGAAGTTCATGCCTCCTGCTTCAGTGACTCCATCCAGCCACCTCCTTCTCTGTCGTCCCATTCTTCTCTTGCCCTCCATCTTTCCCAGCATTAGGCCCTTCTCCAGTGAGTCCTTCCTTCTCATTAAGTGGCCAAAGTACTTGAGTTTCAACTTCAGGATCTGGCCTTCTAAAGAGCAGTCGGGGTTGATCTCCTCTAGGACTGACCGGTTGGATCGCCTTGCAGTCCAGGGGACTCGCAGGAGTCTTCTCCAGCACCAGAGTTCAAAGGCCTCCATTCTCTGGCGCTCAGCCTTTCTTAGGGTCCAACTTTCACAGCCATACATTGCAACTGGGAAAACCATGGCCTGGACTATACGCACTTTTGTTCGCAAAAAAACAAAACAACTATAAAACAATAAAAAAAGCAGCAACGGGCACGGCATCACCCCCCCCCACCCTAATGCTTCTCAACCTAAGCAACTTTTAAGACGGGTGGAAATCAACTGAGCTTTTAACTCTGCAAAGAGGGTGAGTAGCCAAATAGTTCAATCCAGACATACTGCTAATCTGTTGGTCAGGTGGAAAGCACTATGTTTTGTAGAAAAACTTTTAAAAGATTTTTTTCTTTTAAAGCCAGCTCAGTGTAATTCACCACTGAAACCTAAACTCTTTCCAAAATACATGTAGTCTTAGGAATTAGTATTTTCATTAAATCAGTTTAAATAATTGCACTTTACCTGACAATAAGCGAGGGTCCACACCTCACAGCAAGCCGTCATTTGCTTGATTATGGTTGGACGGGTTTAAATAAAGACAACACCGAACATTTGGCATTGGGGTAAAAGTGCTGGCCTAGAAACCAGGAGACGGCGAGTTCTAATTCCACTTCAGACATGAAAGCTGACTAGGTGACTTTGGGCTAATCACCGGAAGACTCTGAGTTCTAGTCTCGTCTTAGCCATGAAAGCCAACTGGGCGACTTTGGGCTACTCATTCACTCTCGGCTCAACTCACCTCACAGGGTTGTTGTGCGGAAAACAGGAAGACTTAAAAGCATGACGTATGCTGGCTGCCTTGAGTTAGTTATGCAACTAATAAAGGCAGGACAAAATTATATATACATAAACAAACGGCACGATGGCTTGGTGCGATGTACGATTGAGTCTCGGTCAGGCGATCTCCGTTGCTCCCTCCAAAATACAAATGCAATTAGAGAGGAAAAGAAGGATGGAGCGGCAGACAGGGAAGTATTCTTACCCATTTTCCAGAAGCCTCTTCCTCATCATCTGCTGGTTCAAGAGTTTCTGATGCTCTTCGTAGCACATCAGCAGGCTGGGAAGAGAGAAGGGAGAGGTGAACTTTGGGCACGGAAGGTTCTCCCCTCTGGGTCGTCAGAGGCTGAAGAGAACGTGCTTCGCGCGCCTTTTTATGCCGTTACCTGTTTATGCTTTTTTCCGTTACCTGTTTATGCTCGACCCAAAATCTTCCAGAAACTCCACTCTGCGCTGGGAGAAGATAATCTTGGTCTCCAGGGGGAGCCCGCTGGTCAAGGCGCGGTCAAAACTGCTCATGGTGTTGCCCTCGTTCTGACGGACATCAGCGCTGAACTCCATCTCCAAGAGATTCGCATACAGCTTGGCGTTGTCCTGCACCCAAAGGGAATCCGGCCGTGGCGTTTTGGGGAGAAGCGAGGAAGAGAAAATTTCAGGGCAGATCCAAGTAATCATCCGAATCGGGATTTCTCAACCCCAGCCACGGGGAGGTTGGTGGACTGCAACTCCCAGAGTTCCCCAGCCAGCGTGTTCAAAGAGGCATGGACCTCACCTCCCAGAATTCCCCAGCCAGCATGCTTTAAAATGGATGGTCTTCCCCAGCCCATGCTGGGTGGAGAATTCTGGGAGCTGAAGTCCACCCAGCTTAAAGTTGCAGAGGTTGAGAAACACTGCCCTAATTGTTTGCAGGCTTCATAAACTAAGGTTCAGAGTGAGGCGGCTGTTTTAAGTGAGTCAGGATTTGGCCATCGTAAGGGCGAAATGTTACTCAGCTCCCTCCAAAAGACTAGAGATGTGTGAATGAAGGCCCAACTTGTGCCCTTTTCCAAAGGACCTCCACCCTGCTTCCTTTTGGCAACTCCCACAACTACAAGTAGTCCTTGACTTATGACCGCAACTGAGGCCAAAGTTTGTGTTGCGAGACAGTTGTTAAGCGAGTTTTGCCCCATTTCACGACAGTTCTTGCCATTGTTGTTAAGTGAATGACTGCAGTTGTTAAGTTAGGAACACAGCAGTTAAGTGAATCTGGCACCCCCACTGACCTTGCTTGTCAGGTTATAAAAGGGGATCACGTGACCCCAGGACCCTGCAACCGTCGTAAATAGGAATCAGTTGCCAAGTGTCTGAATGTTGATCACATGACCGTGAGGATGCTGCAATGGTCGTTAAGTGTGAAAAATGGTCCTAAGTTACTTTTTCCAGTGCTGTTGTAACACTGAACGGCCATTAAATGAACGTAAGCTGCGGACTATCTGCACATGCCCCTAAACACCCTTGTTCTTTTTTTTTTACCGGATCCTTTTCCAAGGCCTCAAGGAGAATCTTCCGCGCTTTGCTCAGGTTTTTCTGCACTTTGAGGACCTGGCGAGCCAGCTTGACGGAGTAGAAGGAGGAGATGGGCATCCCTTCGTTGTCCCGTATGGCTTCCATCAGGAGGGCCTCTGCCATGTCCATGTTCCCCAGCCGACGTTCCAGGCTCACCCGCCGCAAACGCACCATGACCAGGCCGGGCACACAGTCCTCAAAGGTCTTCAAGATACGCCGGGCTTCCTCCACCTCTCCTGCGGGAACACATGGAAAGACATCTTCAATACAGGTAACAACCATCAGGGAGCCCCCAATTCCTGTTGCTAAGTGAGACGTTTGTTCAGCGAGTTTTGCCCCATTTTGCGACCTTTCTTGCCCAGTGGTTCAGTGAATCACTGCAGCTGTTAAGTTAGTAACAAGCGAATCTGCCTTCCCCCGTTGACTTTGCTGGTCAGAAGTTCAACCGTCATAAATACGATTCAGTTGCCAAGTCTCCGAATTTTGGTCACGTGACTGTGGGGGATGCTGCAGTGGTCGTTAAGTGTGAAAAACGATCACGAGTCACTTTGTCAGGGTTGCAGCTTTGAACGGTTACTAAACGAACCGTTTTATGTTGAGGACTATCTGTAGAAAAATCACCAATGTGGGGCCTCAGATTATTAACTCAGATATTATCTAGTTAGGTTGATAAGAGGAATGGAGACTAAACTACACGGTGAGCATCTTAAGGGAACTAGGTCTGTTGAGCTTAATGAAGAAAAGAATTCTGTCTTCCAGTAATTCAGGAGCTGCCAACAGAGAAGACGGGCTCCATTTATTCTCCATAGCATCAGAGGACAAGAAGGAATGGATGGAAGCTCATTAAGGAGAGAACCAACACGGAACGAAGGAGAAATTTCTGCTGTGATTCTGTGCCAGCCTGTGCTCCCAACAGCTGAGTCTGAGGAATCTGAGGTGGTGGTGGTGGAGGAGGAGGCATTTGAAGGGCCATCAGGGGCAGAGGGAGGCTCTGACTCACGGTTTGATGCAGAGCCTGGGCCCTCCAGTCGTGTTCCTGATGAAGCTCAGCTGTGTGAGGAGAATGAGTCAGACTGGGAGGACTCACACCTGATAGACTTGCTAACTGATGCTCGCACACGTCGTCAATTAGTGAGAGTAAATCAGCAGCAGTCAATACAGCAACTCCAGAGTAAAAGGAGAAGGCAATGAGAGGCAACGCCTTGGGACTGCTATATAAAAAGAGGAGGTGTGGGCGGTGCTGGTTGCTGAAGGCAACCGTTTGCAAAATACTTCTTGGAATCCTGGTCTGTTCATCTTGCTTGTGACTACTCTTCTATTTGCATCGTGTTTCCTGTGGACTATTTCCTGCATTTGGATTGAGTTTTGCTGTTTGTGTTTTGGACTATTTGGCAGATTAAAAGGGGTTTGTTTTGTTTTAAAGTCTCCAGCCTATTTTATCAACAGGGGTTTAGTCCTTGTGCCTTTAACAAGGATGGCTATAGGCTGGGATAGAACAATTTCTTAACAGCGAGAACAATGGGAACGGCTTGTCCCTGGAGTTGTGTGGGGTCCATCACTGGAGGTTTTCAAGAATCGATTGGACAATCGTTTGTCCAGATGGTGTAAGATCTCCTGCCTTGCGCAAGAGGTTGAACTAAAAGCTGTTCCACTGACTAATTGCTCTCGCTGTCAGGAAATTTCTCCTTAGTTCCAGGTTGGATTTACGATTATATGATTGCCTTGGATAACAATAACGTCTTGAAATTCAGCAAGTCTTAGGAAGAGGCAACTAGGACATAGGTCCCCAACCTTTTGGGCACCAGGGACCGGTTCTATGGAGAGAGGATTTTCCACAGACCGGAGGATGCGTGGTTTTGTGTGTTGCCTGCATCTCGCAGATGGGGCTTTGCTTGTTTGTGTGGACCGGTTGCTGCCATGCCGTGGCCCGGTACTGGTCCACAGATCGGGGGTTGGGGACCCCTGGACTAGGAGATAAGCCCACAATGTGTCTTCCACCATCCTGTCTTCTCTTGGCCAAAGCAAATAAGATTGAAGGAGTTTGAATTATTCTTTCTGAACGAAATCCTAAACTTTAATCAATGACTAACATCCAGGAGCCTCTAAGTTAACCCAGTTAATATTATCATCTCCTTTGTCTCTCCCTCTGGATGAGAGTTTGTCCACTTTGGCAACTTGGAAGACGTGTGGACTTCGACTCCCAGAATTCAGCAACCAGCATGGGACTTAAAATCTACACATGTTCAAGTGCCTATGGTTCAGCAAACCTGCTCCAGATGTTAGAAGTGACAGATGAGTAAAGAAGAGGTCTATGCATACCTATGGTGATGGGCACATGCAGGCTAGGAAATAGGTGTTGTTCACAACACACAGGTAGTACTTGACTTAGGAGCAGAGCTGAGACAGAATTTCCATTGCTAAGTGAGGCAGTTGTTAGGCGAGTCGCGTACAATTTTATATCCTCTTCTACCAGAGTTGTTAAGTGAATCACTGCCATTGTTAAGCATGTGGTTGTTAAGTGAATCACTGCAGTTGCTAACTAAATCACAGGGTTGTTCAATGAATCCAGCTTCCCCCACTGACTTTGCTTGTTCCTCACCTTGTTTCTCCTCAAATGCTGCCCACAAGAGGTGAATGTTGGGCTTACGAGGCAGATGGTAACAGCAAGCCCGCTGGAAAACACTCCGGGCTCCAGCTATGCTGTGGTTCTCCAGGTACCTGATATACTAAATTAAGGAAAGGAGGAGGGGCAACAGGGGAAAACATCAGAAAAGAGTGGTTTTGTAGTTGCAAAGATAAAGATGGATGCTTCATAGGGCAATATTTACTCAACCTGATCCTAGAGCAGCCTTTCCCAAGCTTTTCCCTCCCCCGCTAGGATGGTCGTGTACCACCTGCCAGGTGCCAATGTACCCCAGGTAGTACCCGTACCACTGGTTGAAAAGCCCTGGCCTAGCTGACCTTGATCCAGAACTCCTCGTAGAGAGCACAGGCGATGACGCAGCGCTCAAAGAGCACGATGGTGCGCTCGTGTGACCCGCTGGCGATCTCAAAGTCCAGGTAGTCCCGCCAGTTCCGCAGCTGCGCCCGCTCCAGCGGCTTCACGTGGAAGTAGGGTCTCTTGATCTAAGGGAAAATGGGACGGTGCTACAATGAGCAGAGAGAAGCCGAGACAAACCAGCATTACTCAAGAATTAAAGTACGGGTAGTCCCTGACTTATGACCACAATTGAGCTGGAAATTTCCATTGCTAAGCAAGACACTGATCCTTGCCAAAGTTGTTAAGGGAATCACTGCAGGTGTTAAGTTAGTCACATGGTGGTTAAGTGAACCTGGCTTCCCCTGTTGACTTTGCTTGCCAGGAGGTCGCAAAAGAGGACTCTGCAACCGTCATAAATATGAGTCAGTTGCCAACTGGCTGAATGTTGATCCTGTGACCATGGGGACGAGGCAACGATTTCAAGTGTGGAAAAACGGTTATCACTTTTTTCAGTCCCATTGTTAACATTTGAGCGGTCATTAAACCAATGGTCGTAAGTGGAAGCATTCCCACATACACGTGATCAAAATTCAGGCCCTTGGCAACCAACATGTGTTTGACAAGGGTTGCAGCGTGCTAAAGTCATGCCATCAGCCTTTGCGACCTTCCCAACCAGCTTCTGACAAGCAAAGTCAAGAGGGGAAGCCAGGTTCAGTTAAGGACTGTGTGAGTCACTTAACAACTGCATCCATTTGCATAACCATCGTGGCAGAATCGGCCGTGAAATCAGGCGCGACTCACTTAACTTAGCCTTGCCTAGTGATGGAAATTCTGTTCCCAATTATGGTTGTAGGTCCAGGACTACCTGCAGACATGACATCGAGGCGAGTAAGAGCACAAGGTGGCCGGCGCAGGGGGCAGGACCACACATTTGCGGCGCTCCCGGGCTGAGGTGGTTGCTGGGCAACGGCCTGCATGCACCCTCGGCCTGCCCAGCGTGCGCTCCAGCCGCAGGAGAGGTGGAGGGTGTACGCCTCCTCCTGCCCCGCCCGCAGGGAAATACAGGTAGTCCTCGACTTACGACCACATGGTTGGGGGTCGCGGCATTAGGAAGGTTGAGAACCACTGGTGTAGACTCTTTACTGATAGGAAACAGGCCAAGTCCTAATAAAAAGGTCCCCTCCCATTCCCTCTGACCCCCCCATTCCCTCTGCCAGCAGATTCTCAAGCGTCCTTCCCACCCCCTCGGGTTGAGGAATCCGATTTGTTCGCACGCACCCCGTCCTCAAAATTCCAGCGCTTGCTAACTTCGGCTTCGTTCTGAAGGAAGATCTGTTGGCGGATCGAAATCGACTGCTCCAGGACTTTCTCCGGGTCCAGCGTCCCCTGAAATCCAAGAAGAGATGAAAGAGAGAATCCTTAGGAAAAGAAGTGGTGAACTGGAATCGGATCCCAGCAATTTCTGTTTTATTGTTTATTTGCTTTTTACTTTATTTACTTATGTTCCGCCTTTACAGGCAGTCCTTGACTTACTTCATTTTAGTGACCCTTCAAAGTTTCTTTACGGCCCTTGCAGCATCCTCGTGGTCACGTGATTCAAATTCAGACCCTTGGCAACAGTGAGGACAATTAACCATTGGAACGGCTTGCCTTCAGATGTTGCCAATGTTTCCAACACTGGAGGTTTTCAAGAAGAGATTGAAGAGCCCTTTGTCTGAAATGGTTTAGGGTCTCCTGCTTGAGCAAGGGGTTGGACTAGACGACCTCCAAGGTCCCTTCCAGCTCTATTCTAATTGATTGTGTCAGAATCCAATTATATTTCATCTCTAGTTATCGACTATTGGAAAACCCCATTTCTGCCCTCTCTGGATTCTGTCATACTACGAAGGGGAAGGAGGATAAGCAAAAGGATTTTATGGCTGTCACTTCCTTCATTACAACTTTAAAGGGACTGAATGTGGATCTCACCAAGAGGACTAACCATAACAATGGGGCAATCAGCTTTCATTTACTCCTCTCTGAAGTCTCCCTTCTGCCAGCAGTGAGGAAAAAGGGGGTGGAAATGTAATGCCTGGGATTGTCGCTGGGAGGATGTGGGGTGGGGTGGGGCTGCTGGAGACCCCTTAAAACCTTGAATGGGAGAGCTTGGCCCCCAAGTCCTGTCTAGAACGCCTGCAACCATTTTCTCTTAATAAAGGATGCCTGTTGGAAGAAATATTCCAAGAGTTCTTAAGATGCAAAATGGGGTGGGTCCTTACAGACTGACTACCTGTATTCTGATGGCTTTGTGACTTCTGCCACTGCCCACTTCCCTAGCTCTCTCTGGCTATGGGTTGCTTCAGAGAAGACAAATAGGGAATATCCCAGCCCAGACTGGGACACTGCGAAGACGTGGACCCACCAACACCTGCTTCCCATCCGCGATCTCCTGCTTGCTTTCCCCCTTCAGAGGCAGATCTTCTCCAGGTGGTGCTTCCTCCTCCGCTTCCACCTCCGTCGTCTTGGGGGCCGTCTCGGAGGCCATCTTGGACTGCATCCACAGCAGCTCTTCTATGGAGAGAATGTCAGCCGGGGAATGGCTGGACAGATGTTCCTTGAAGCTGTTCGGACGAAAGGAGGGTTTTCCAGAGCGCGGCTACAGCTAGTCCTCGACTTACAACTTTTTGGTCCAAGTTACAACGGCACGGAAAAAAGTGACCTATGACCATTTTTCACACTTATGACCACTGCCGCATCCCCAGGGTCATGTGATCAAAGTTTAGACACTTGGCAATTGACTCGTATTTACGATGGTCGCCGTGTCCCGGGCTCACGTGATCCCCTCTTGCGACCTTCTGACAAGCAAAGTCAATGGGGGAAGCCGGATTCACTTAACAACCACACGCTTAACAACGGCAGTGATTCGCTTAACAACTCTGGTAGAAGGGGGATATAAAATGGACCAAACTCACCTAACGACTGCTTAGCAGTGGAAATGTTGGACTCCATTGTGGTCATAAATCAAGGACTACCTGTAGAGGTCGTACACCACAACGACAACCAGAATTGCCTTTAAGCAAGGGGGGTTGTTAAGTGAGTTGTGGACAAATTTAATGACCTTTTTTTGCCGTGGTTCTTAAGAGAATCAGTGCAGTTCTTAAGGGAATCAGATGTCCATTAAACAAATCTAGCTTCCCCCATTGATTTTCTGTTAGAGCAGGGCTTTTCAACCAGTGGTACGGGTACCACCTGGGGTACATTGGCACCTGGCAGGTGGTACGCGACCATCCTAGAAAAGGGGTAGCGGGGGAGGGGAATGAGCTGAACCAGTGGCAGCACCGGACAAGCCTGAGCGAGAGACGGCTGGAGCTAATTACAGTCTCTAAATCTTGTGAAGCAATAGCAATAGCACTTATATACCGCTTCACGGTTGCTTTACAGCCCTCTCTAAGCAGTTTACAGAGCCAGCATATTTGCCCCCAACACTCTGGGTCCTCATTTTACTGACCTCGGAAAGATGGAAGGCTGAGTCAACCTTGAGCCGGTTAGGATCGAACTCCTGGCAGTCGGCAGAGTTAGCCTACAATGCTGCATTCTAACCACCGTGCCACCACGGTTCATAAGAGACACATGGAACAAGCTTGTATTTATCTGAACAACCTGGATTTCTTGTGCCTGATATATATATATATATATATATATATATATATATATATGTATGTATGTATGTATGTATGTATGTATGTATGTATGTATGTATGTATGTATGTATATGTACATGTACATGTATATGTATATGTATACGTATATATATGTATATGTATATTCAATAATGATGGTGAAAATGCGACTCCCGGGCATAATTATAAATGGAATGAATAAAGCGCGTTCACCAGGAGAGTTTAAAGTTAAAATACTTTAATTAAAGTATTTTACTATATTAAAAGGTTGCCAAGCTTTCGTTGGGAAAACTCCCCAACATCTTCAGGGCTGAGAGACCGTTTCTAACAAGGTGATTCAAACGGGTTCCACAGACGTCTGCGCGTGGTTCCTAGACTGTGCTAGCATTCCCTGCTGAACAGCTGATAGGTGGGAGGGGGGAATCGGAGTAAAGATTTCTTCCGTCTTCTCTCGAGCACTTTTGTTCACATTTCCGTCGACCTCAGGGGGTATTGTTAAAGTTATGTTCCGCCCTCTCCCGGCAATACTGGCTCTCGTTGCAGTGGGGGGATTTAGTTTGATGTCATTGTGTATCCTACCATGGAGGCGGGGCTTCATCGGCTGCAATTTAACATCTTTCCTCTGCTGCGTGCTCCTGTATTTATCTTCGCTCGCATGTACAAGCATCAACTGGATGTGGTATTTTTCAATGTTTGAATCATCCTCCTCCATCATGGTGTCCCCCATGCTCATCTTCCCTCGTAGGTTAATATTCAAGTTAAATCCCCCCCATTTCTGTGAGCAAAAGTCTGTTGGTATTTGGGCAGATTCCCCGCTCATGTTACTTTCCCTTTTATCAAGCGAACGGGTCGTCATCACATGTTTTTTCTCCCCTCTCTGTATGGGATATCCACCTTTATTATTATTATGGGTAATGCTAAATTTAGTGGTTCTATCCTCAAATTTCTTAAGCGCTCCAATGTCATTATTGTTGTTTTCTCCAATTAAAGGGGGTGTGGTTTCCCCTTGATATTGTTGGGAGGTTTCTGGGTAGTCTATATCAGATTATTTCTGGTAGGGAGGAGGTGTAGCTCCTGGTTTAGAATGTTGTGGATGTTGATTGTAAGGTTTGTGATATAACATTGGAGCGCTTAAGAAATTTGAGGATAGAACCACTAAATTTAGCACTACCCATAATAATAATAAAGGTGGATATCCCATACAGAGAGGGGAGAAAAAACATGTGATGACGACCCGTTCGCTTGATAAAAGGGAAAGTAACATGAGCGGGGAATCTGCCCAAATACCAACAGACTTTTGCTCACAGAAATGGGGGGGATTTAACTTGAATATTAACCTACGAGGGAAGATGAGCATGGGGGACACCATGATGGAGGAGGATGATTCAAACGTTGAAAAATACCACATCCAGTTGATGCTTGTACATGCGAGCGAAGATAAATACGGGAGCACGCAGCAGAGGAAAGATGTTAAATTGCAGCCGATGAAGCCCCGGCTCCATGGTAGGATACACAATGACATCGAACTAAATCCCCCCACTGCAACGAGAGCCAGCGCTGCCGGGAGAGGGCGGAACATAACTTTAACAATACCCCCTGAGGTCGACGGAGATGTGAACAAAAGTGCTCGAGAGAATGACGGAAGAAATCTTTACTCCGATTCCCCCTCCCATCTATCAGCTGTTCAGCAGGGAATGCTAGCACAGTCTAGGAACCACGCGCAGACGTCTATGGAACCCGTTTGAATCACCTTGTTAGAAACGGTCTCTCAGCCCTGAAGATGTTGGGGAGTTTTCCCAACGAAAGCTTGGCAACCTTTTAATATAGTAAAATACTTTAATTAAAGTATTTTAACTTTAAACTCTCCTGGTGAACGCGCTTTATTCATTCCATGTATATGTATATGTATATATATGTATATATACACATATATACGTAGGTCTTTGGTTATTCGGGTTTTCTCCCACGTAAAATTGGAAGTGTCTTGACGAATGAGACTTCATCGAAATGTCGCCAAGACACTTCCAATTTTACATGGGAGAAAACCCGAATAACCAAAGACCTACATACAAACACCCGCGAAAACCTCAGAAAACACACATATATGCATATGTATATACATATATATATATATATATATACATATATACACATATACATACATTACATACATACATATCTATATCAGTTGTCAAATGTCCACATTTTGATCCTATGAATGTGGGGAAATTGCAACAATCATTATGTGCAAGGCCCGGTTGTAAGTCAGCTTTTTCAGTGTTGTTGTTGTAACTTCTAACATTCGCTAATCGAATGGTTGTTAAGTCGAGGACTACCTATAATTCACAATGTCTCTGCCAAAGGCTGGTCTGGAGAATGTCACTGCAGAACCCGGAGACAGGCATGCCCCCGACTCAAACACCCTAAGTCTTGCACTTACTTTTCCCAGTGGTGGCTGTACAGCTGGGTGGGCGTCGTCAGCACCCTGTCGTAAATGCCAGTGACGGCCTTCAGGTCCCCCTGCTCCTTCTGCCATTCCACGTACATCTCCCAGAGCTTGTCCGAACGGAAATCTACTCCCGCGGCAGCCACAGCGGCCTCAAAAGTGCTGCAGAGAAGAGAAGAGGTTTCCAAGCTGAGCCATGCTGGCTCAGGAATTCTGGGAGTTGAAGTCCACGAGTCATGAGGGGTCCATAGTTCCCCCATGCTGGCTCAGGAATTTTGGGAGTTGAAGTCCACGAGTCATGAGGGGGCCATAGTTCCCCCTTGCTGGCTCAGGAATTCTGGGAGTTGAAGTCCATGAGTCATAAAAGAGCCAAGGTTGAAGACCCCTGACTTAAATATTTAAATATTTTTCCTCACGGTCACATGATCAAAATTCAGGCATTTGGGCAGGAGTAGGCAACCGTGGCTCTTTTATGACTCGTGGACTTCAACTCCCAGAATTCCTCAGCCAGCATGGGGAAATATAGTCCCTTTATGACTTGTGGACTTCAGCTCCCAGAATTCCTGAGCCAGCCACGCTGAGGGAAAAGGGAGAGGTTTCCAAGCTGAGCCAGGCTGGCTCAGGAATTCTGACTGAGACGATCCTTCTGCTCTCTTCCAACTCTATCATTCATGGCTGGCTGGGGAATTCTGGGAGTTGAAGTCCACCAGTCATGAGGGGGCCAAAGTTTCCCCCATGCTGGCTCAGGAACTCTGGGAGTTGAAGTCCACAAGTCATAAAAGAGCCACGGTTGCCTACCCCTGACCTAGCTGACTATAGATGGATGTGGAAGCTAAGCAGCGCTGGACCTGGTTAGTCTCTGGATGGGGGACCAACTGCAAATCTCAAGAGCTGGAGGTTTGAGAGAGCGCGTCCGTGAAGTTAACCGGAGTTGAGCTTATCCCAAAACGATATTTTCCATTTCACATTCTCCTCTATTCAGAGCAGCAGCCATGTCAGGAAGAACTGACTTTTGGAGAAAAAAACACGGGAGGACAAGATGGAGGAATCAATGGCCTGGGTGACTCCTCTCCTGTCCAAGTTTCAGTTGCCGCTCAATAGCTCCCCCACGACCTACCCACAAATCTTCTGAGCTGAATCGGGTTGATTCATATCCAGGCTGGACTGCAGGAAAGAGATGTAATGGATCCAGAGGTCCATGCTGAGAGGGATGGACTGCAACCCTCGCTGGAAAACCTGCAGGGCAGCAGAGAAAATAAACCTTCAGGGGAGTCTTTCTCTCTCCCCCCCCCCCCAAGCAACTTGGTCAAAGACGACTTCCTGAGAATTAAAAGTTTTTTTTCACGCTAACCTTTCAGATCCCCACATTTGCTCTACAAAACACAGCAGGGACCAATAGGAGAAGATAACCAGATGCTGTGGACAGAGTAGGGCAGTGGTGGCGAACCTAGGGCACGGGTGCCAGAGGCGGCACTCAGAGCCCTCTCTGTGGGCACGCGCGCCGTCGCCCCAGTCCTAGGCCTTCAGCTGGGTTTTTATAAAACCTTTTCGCTTTAGGCCTCCGCCGCCATGTGCAAAAAAAAAAATAAAAAAATGGTTCAATCAATTTTAACTTCTTGCAGAAAAAAAAAAAGATCTTGCAAAGTTGGAATTGATTGAACTTTTTAGTCCCACCCAGTCTGCCGTTACCACCGCAGCCACGCCCTCCCAATGGGCCACACCCACTCAATTGGCCATACCCAGCCAATGGGCCACACCCACCCGGCACTCGACGATGCATAAGTGGGTTTTGGGTTGCAGTTTGGGCACTCGGTCTCTAAAAGGTTCGCCATCACTGGAGTAGGGCGATACCAAATTAAGAAAAAAAATAAAAACAAAAAGCTTTGGAATTTTCCAGAATTTTCCTTCAGGTTATTATAAAAAAATGGTGAGCATCCACAAGGGAAGAAAAAAGAAATGTTGTTTTCTCTAGCTTTGGAATTCTCTATCCACGAGATCCTGTTCCATTACCCACAACAGCCGTGCCCACAGCTACTCTGGCTTCGTTACTAGGGCTCTACTCCAGAGCAGCGTTTCATAACCGTGGCCACTTTAAGATGGGTGGACTTCAATTCCTAGAGTTCTCCAGCCAGATACTTCTAGCTGGGGAATTTGGGGAATTGAAGTCCACCCTCTTAAACCATGCTAGCTGGGGAATTCTGGGAGTTGAAGTCCACCTGGTTTAAGATAATGATGGCTGGGGAATTCTGGGAATTGGAAGTCCTCCCCTGTTAAACCATGTTGGCTAAGGAATTCTGGGAATTAAAGTCCACCCTCTTCAACCATGCTAGCTGGGGAATTCTGGGAATTGAAGTCCTCCCCTGTTAAACCATGCTAGCCAAGGAATTCTGGGAGTTGAAGCCCACCCATCTTAAAGTTGCTTAGGCTGAGCAAGATTTCTCCAGAGGTAAACTGAGATGTTTCATTTCACATTCAAACCTGGCTATCGTATATGCTAAGACAGGGGTGGCGAACCTACGGCACGGGTGCCAGAGGCGGCACTCAGAGCCCTCTCTGTGGGCACGCGTGCCGTCGCCCCAGTCCTAGACCTTCAGCTGGGTTTTATAAAACCTTTTCGCTTTAGGCCTCCACCGCCATGTGCAAAAAAAAAAAAAAAAAAAAAAAGGTTCAATCAATCAGTCAATTTCAACTTCTCGCGGGAAAAAAAAGATCTTGCAAAGTTGGAATTGACTGAACTTTTTAGTCCCACCCAGTCTGCCGTTACCACCACAGCCACGCCCACCCAATGGGCCACACCCACCCAATGGGCCACACCCAGCCGGCACCCGACGATGCATAAGTGGGTTTTGGGTTGCAGTTTGGGCACTCGGCCTCTAAAAGGTTCGCCATCGCTGTGCTAAGAAAACCCCCATGTATCTAAGCGTGCTCTAAAGTAGGCTCAGCTCTTCTTGTCTGATTTTTCAAAATTGGAACTAGCTTGTCTCACGGAGTTGGGCCCCCGAGTTGTAATACGGGGCATATGGCCACTTGTCCTTGGTGGGCCAGGACAGGGATGTGCCGTGCACAATCTCCAATGTTCCAGGGTACCTCCTCGGTCTCCTTGATGAAGTCAAAGCGTCGTTCCATGTCTGCGTACTTCTTCCAGTAGCCGTAGCAGTAAGGGTACCTCAGGAAGAAGCTATCGAAAGCTTTGCGGGCTGCGTAGATGTGGTTCTGCAAGAACAGACAAAAAGCTGGGATGGTTTTGAGGGGGACACAGGAAAACACACAACACTGCAACAGTGCAAAGGCAGCGCAGGAAATGAAGAGAGAAGAGGAGGCAAAATGTGGCCTCACGCGAGCCAGTTGTCGTTTATTTAAATAGCCAGGAATTAAGCAAACTGTGGTTTAGCATTACTGCTAATCCTTGTTTGACAAAGCTAATTTTGGACCAGAGGCTCCATTAAGTGGAGAAAGCCTGTCAATGCCTCAGTTAGTAACGACAGCGCCAGCAGTACCTGCTGTGTTCATGACCATAACTTCCTGCTGGCTTCCCCACTGACGCTGCGGGAAGCTGCCAGGGAATGTCACAAATCACGATCACATGACTGTAGGGACAGCCATCAGTATGAGGTCTGATCGGAACTCCCACTTGTTTGGTGGCTGTCAGGCCCGAGCACAAAGACGTCACCGTGCAATCCAACTGAGTCAAATTCTTCCTTTGCTTAATCTGATGGGCAGAATCTGACCAGAGTAAACGTATAACCTTCTAACCCAGTGGTCCTCAACCTTTTTAATGCCGCGACCCCCCCCCAACCGGTCGTAAGTCGAGGACTACTCAACCGGTCGTAAGTCGAGGACTACTCAACTGGTGCAGCACCGTTTGCAGAATGGGACTTTTGGCGGGCTCAGCAGGGCAGAGACAGCCTGGACAATTCCTATTGGCTTTTGAAAGCCAATAGAATGAGACTCTATTCAGGAGAGTCTATTCTATTGGCTTTCAAAAGCCAATAGAATAAAAGGGAGGAGCACAGCTAAGGAAAAGGGGGGGGGAAAATGGCGGACTGCGTTGTTTGGCGACCCCCGTGAAATGGTCGTTCGACCCCAAATGGGGTCCCGACCCACAGGGTGAGAACCACTGCTCTAACCCATTAGATGTATCCTGAGAGATTCTAGGGTGTGGCTACCTTCAATCTCCCTCTAGAACAGTGTTTCTCAACCTTGACAATTTTAAGGCATGTGGCTGGCTGTGGAATTCTGCGAGTTGAAGTCCACATGCCTTAAAATTGTCAGTGTTGAGAAACACTGCTCTAGAATAACAAAATAACAGGGTTGGAAGGGATCTTGGAGATCTTCTAGTCCAACCTTAAACTTAACAGCTATTTAACAGGCTCCACACTTTCATCGGATCCCCAGGCCTGATGCCATCCATCCATCCATCCATCCATCCATCCATCCATCCATCCATCCATCCATCCATCAGAATAGAGCTGGAAGGGACCTTGGAGATCTTCTAGTCCAACCCCCTGCTCAAGCAAGACACCCTATACCAGGGGTGTCAAACTCAATTTCATTGAGGGCTGCATCAGCATTGCGGTTGCCCTCGGGGGGGGGGGGCGGCCAGGGGGGGCGGCCTACTGGGTGGGCGTGGATGGAGTGGGTGTGGCCTACTGGGTGGGCATGGCCAGCTCTACATCGTTCGCGTCAAGCGGGCCTGTGGGGGCCTGGGCAGGCATGGGACAGATCTGAGGGTCTCTGGCAGAAGGGGGGGGACTGGGGCAAGCGCCAAGGCATGGTCCATTTCTTCATTCCTCACAAAGGGTGACTCCTCCCCAGCATGCACCCAGGGGCTGGTTCCTCACTGTTTCCAGACGGCCTTGTGGAGCTAAGACTGAATGTGTTTCAGCATAGATGGCCACCACAAAATTGTACATTGGCTCCTGGCCGGCCTGGGCCAAGGCCAAGGCAATGGGGGCCGTTCCCTCACTGTTTCCAGGATGGCTTCACGGGCCACATCTGGCCCCCGGGCCTTGTGTTTGACATGTCTACCCTATACGATTCCAGACAAACAGCTGTCCAGTCTAGAGCGCCTACACCTTCTGGAGGCAAGCTGTTCCACTGATGAATTGTTCTCGCGATTAGGAAATATCTCTTTAGTTGTAGGTTGCTTCTCTCCTTGATGAGTTTATATCCATTGTTTCTTGTTTTGCCTTCAAGTGCTTGGGAGAACAGGCTGATCCGCTCTTCTTTGTGACAACTCCTCAAATATTAGAAGACTGCTATCGTTGTCACCCTTAGTCCTTCTTTTCACTAGACTAGCCATAGCCAATTCCTGCTACTTCTTCATTATGTTTTCGCCTCCAGCCCCCTAATCATCTTTCTTGCTCTTCTCTGCCACTCCAGTTTAGGAATACGGAGTCTTTTATTCTGGGCTTCTCTTTGGAAGGTACTGTCTCCTCTCTGGAAAGCTGCAGTGTGATTGTCGACATCCTCCCCCCACACACTCTTCTCCAGCCTCCCATTGTTACACAATTTGATCTGGTGTGGTCATCAACTAAGCCAAGGCATCTTCCACCACGGTTGCCGGAATACACTAACCATGGTTGGGCTGATGCATCTTATTTATTTTATTTATTTATGAGACTTATATGCCGCTTTTAAGTGCAAGCACTCTCTAAGCCAGTGGTTCTCCACCTGTGGGTCGGGACCCCATTTGGGGTCGAATGACCATTTCACGGGGGTCGCCAAACAAGGCTGTCCGTCATTTCCCCCCCCCTTTTCTTTGGCCACACCCCTGGCACCCGGTGATGTATAAGTGGTTGGGAGTCACCACAACATGGGGAACTGTATTATGGGGTCGCGGCATTAGAAAGGTTGAGAACCACTGCTCTAAGCGGTGTACACCAGTAAGCAATGTATATATATATTTACATTGCCCCCAACAATCTGGGTCCTCATTTTACCTACCCCGGAAGGATGGAAGGCTGAGTCAACCTTGAGCCGGTGAGATTTGAACCGCTGACCTGCTGAACACAGTCAGCTAAAGTGGCTTGCAGTACTGCACTCTAACTGCTGCGCCACCTCTTGCTAAGCCCCAACAACCAGTTCATAGCTTTGGACACATTCATACCTCCTGTTCCACATATTGCAACAATTCGGTCCATGCAGTGAAGTCCAGGGGGTTCTCTTGAGTGGCTCTCCAGTACCGCTCAAATTCCAGAGGGTAGGTGATGGAGAGATCCTCCATGGGCTGGCTCAAGGCCATCAGCATCCCTACATCTGGAGCAGGAGGCTGAGGGGTTTCCTCTCTCGGTGGCTCAGCCTGCAGGGCTGCCGTGTTGTCTTCCAGACTAACCCCATTGACCTCTTCCACCGGCATGGCCTTGTCTTGCTTGGGAGGGCCATTACTCTCCTGATTCAGAAGCACCTCTGGGTCAACGCCTGCAGATTCAGGACGAAATTAAAAGTTTCCCAGTATTAATTTTCATTTACCTGTTGGTTAGTTCTGCATCCTCCAAAGTTGAGGATAGAGGGAGTCCTTAATTTACAACTACAACTGGTCATAAGTTATGGTCGTTAAGAGAGGTGATCTCCTCGCTTAACCACCACAATCCAGTTGTTAAGTGACTGTACAATTTGTTAAGGGGAGCAAAGGGTGCCTTAGGGGGTGAGAGAGACCCTCAGCTCAAGAATTCTGCTTGCTTCCAAAATGACCCCTGCTTCTGAAATGGCAACGTACAGCCTCCATTGAGGAAGGCTGCAAAGCAGATGGGCTGATTCTCCTTTCCCCCCCAAGGCAATCTGCAGAAAAGCTAAGTGAAGAGGAGCATCATGGGGGAGGAGGCCCAAGAGTGTGGGACCCAGCCAGGGAAAAAGTAGGCCCAAGGGACCCAATGGAGCAGGATGGGGGGGGGGAAGAGATAGGTAGGTGGAGCCACTGTAACATTCCTGCAGTCAGTCATAAGAGTGGGTGCAGCAGCATGCTGAATGGGGAATTGCGAAATGCCCAAATTTTGTTCACGTGATTGCAAGGGCGCCACAGCAGCTCTGAAAATTGGAGAGTAGTCATAAATGCCTCCAGTCAGTGCTGTTATAACTTTGAACAATCGCTGAAGTTGTAAGTTGAGAACTGCCTGTATCTGATGATCAATAAATGCAAGAATGAGTGAAGCCCCATATTCCATAAGTCTGTTTCAGTCAGACCTGCCCCAGTCTGATCTCCAAGGAAAGTAAGACTCTCGACTCCATTGGATTGAAGTGAAAAGGCACTTTTACTAAGACAGGCGGATCGCAGGAGAGTTAGGCAGAATCTGAAGCTTCCTGCACATCAATACAGAACTAACCCCTTGATTCTCCCTAGCCCTCCCCGCATGGTCCCTACATGTGTAGCAAATCTGACACCACTAAAATGTTTTGGGAAACGCTGAGGTGTTTGGGCTGTTGAAATTCCACTCTCAGGGCAAATGGCCTTGAAGATGCCAGTATGCCAATATGAACTGGGTTCCAAACCGCTCTGTTCTTCATCAATTGTCAATCCCCCCTCCCAAAAATAAAAGTATACAACTTTATTGCCATTTGTTGCCCTCTCCCTTCCCCAACTGATGGCAGAATGCCAGCGAGGCACCAAGCCAAAGGTGATGGATCTGATAGTTTCTCTTTTCCCATTCCTGTTTGGCTTCTATCATCTAGTACAGGGGTTCTCAACCTTGGCAACTTTTAAGACTTGTGGACTTCAACTCCCAGAATTCCTCAGCCAGCTTTGCTGGGAGTTGAAATCCATAAGCCTTAAAGTTGCCAAGGTTGAGAACCCCTGATCTAGTACCTTTTATTTTTTCTTTCTTATTGAATGTTTCATAACGTGTTTACTTGTGAGCCATTTAGAGGTGTTGGGAGACAAGCAGCATACCCATTAAATCAATAAATCAGAAGGAGTATTTTATGACCAACACATTTTATTCAAAGGCATAACCGTGCAGCTCACAAACGTTTTTGCCTTGTAACAAACTGCTCCAATCAGAAAAGTCGCTCCAGATGCCTATTGTTACCATAAACTTAAAATAGCTCTCCACCTATACTATCCCCATAAGCACAGATATTTTTAACGCTAATAGTACTTTGCTGATTAGTCAGTTGACCATATCAAAGCATCAGCATCGGCCACAGTAAGACACAGTACAGGTAGTCCTTTACTTACGACCACAAGTGAGCCCAAAATTTCTGTTGTTAAATGAGACACTTTTTAAGTGAGTTTTGCCCCATTCTACGACCTTTCTTGCTGCAGTTGTTAAGTGAATCACTGCAGTGGATTAGTCACACGGTCACTAAGTGAATCTGGTTTCCCCACTGACTTTGCTTGCCAAAAGGGGGACACTGCATCCGTCATAAATATGAGGCGGTTGCCAAGCATCCGAATTTTGATCATGTGACCGTGGGGATGCTATAAAGATTGTGAAAAATACTCATAAGTTACTTTTTTCAGTACTGTTGTAACTTTGAACGGTCACTAAATGAACTGTTGTAAGGACTAACTGTAGAAAGAGGGAAAGTGAAATACAATGTAATGGGATATGGTAAGATGAAATAAGCTGTGGTAAGATAAAGACAAACGAGTAAGCCAAAGTAGCATAACATAAAGCAGAATGTAGAAATGCATCACAAAAGGAGTATTAAAATTCAAAGCAGTGGGCACTTCGGCAAATTCACCACTTCTGCATGCAACCCCAGTGTGTTCTAGAAAACCTTGGACAGTCCTAACCATAAAGCCTCCCCCACCTCCCATTGTATGACCCCTAGATCATCTAAGGAGACCCTCTTGGTAGGGGGCTGCACCAGAAGACCTCCAAGGTCATGTTCTAGTCTATTCCATTCTCTTCTCTATTCTTTTCTATTTCCATTCCTCTTCTCTTCTCTCCTCTATTCCAGAGGTCCCCACCTTTTGGGGCATCAAGGACTGATTCCATGGAGAAAGCTTTTTCCACAGACCAGATGGGGCTTCGTTTGTTTGTGTGGATCGGTTACTGGCATGCTGCAGCCCGGTATTGGTCCATGGACCAGGCACTGGGAACCCCTGCTCTGTTCTATTGTTATTCTTTTCCTATTCTATTCCTATTCCATTCTCTTCTCTATTCTCTCCTCTATTCTATTTCTATTCTATTTTCTCTTCTATTCTCTCCTCTATTCTATTCTCTCTTCTATTCTCCTATTCCTATTCCATTCCTATTATCTTCTCTATTCTCCTCTCCTCTCTCTCTATTCTATTCCTATTTCATTCTCTTCTCTATTCTCTCATCTATTCTATTTCTATTCTATTTCCATTCCTATTCTCTTCTCAATTCTCCTCTCCTCTCTCTCTATTCTATTCCATTCTCTTCTCTATTCTCTCGTCTATTCTATTTCTATTCTCTCTTCTATTCTATTTCTATTCTATTCTCGCCTCTATTCTCCTCTCCTCTCTCTATTCTATTCCTATTCCATTCTCTCATCTATTCTATTTCTATTCTCTCTTCTATTCTATTCTCTCCTCTATTGTATTTCCATTCCTATTCTCTTCTCTATTCTCCTCTCCTCTCTCTCTATTCTATTCCTATTCCATTCTCTTCTCTATTCTCTCATCTATTCTATTTCTATTCTTTCTTCTATTCTATTTCTATTCTATTCTCTCCTCTATTCTATTTCCATTCCTATTCTCTTCTCTATTCTCCTCTCCTCTCCTCTCTCTCTATTCTATTCCTATTCCATTCTCTTCTCTATTCTCATCTATTCTATTTCTATTCTCTCCTCTATTCTATTTCCATTCCTATTCTCTTCTCTATTCTCCTCTCCTCTCTTCTCTCTCTACTCTATTCCTATTCCATTCTCTTCTCTATTCTCTCATCTATTCTATTTCTATTCTCTCTTCTATTCTATTTCTATTCTATTCTTTCCTCTATTCTATTTCCATTCCTATTCTCTTCTCTATTCTCCTCTCCTCTCTTCTCTCTCTACTCTATTCCTATTCCATTCTCTTCTCTATTCTCTCATCTATTCTATTTCTATTCTCTCTTCTATTCTATTTCTATTCTATTCTCTCCTCTATTCTATTTCCATTCCTATTCTCTTCTCTATTCTCCTCTCCTCTCTTCTCTCTCTACTCTATTCCTATTCCATTCTCTTCTCTATTCTCTCATCTATTCTATTTCTATTCTCTCTTCTATTCTATTTCTATTCTATTCTCTCCTCTATTCTATTTCCATTCCTATCCTCTTCTCTATTCTCCTCTCCTCTCTCTCTATTCTATTCCTATTCTATTCCACTCCATTCTATTCTGATAGCTGGAGCCATGCAGGGCCCGCATCCACGACAGCTGATAAGAGAGCCTCCCTATCCAGGAGCTGTCTACCACACACCGAAGTTCGGGAACTTCCGTTTTTCCTGCTGAAACTGGAGTCGGATCCAGGCCCTCCAGCCTCCCTGGGTCTCCCTAGACTGCCCAGAGAGCCCCGGGGACCCCCTTCCCAGCCACCCCCCCCGCCCATCCTTCCTCCGGCATCGGAGAATCCGGTTTCCACCCGCCCCGGGTGTCCCTCTCACCGGCTTCTGCCCCCGGGAGCTCTTCGACGCCTTCCGCCCCGGCAGGGCCCAGGGTGGCCGGCGCCTCCTCCGCTTCCTCCGCCATATTCGCCGCCGCTGCCGCCAAGCGCGCCGTCTCCCTCACGGATTCTCGTCGCGGGGCCGATGAGATCACACTGCGCCTGCGCGGCCGCAATGACCCGGATATGCCGGGCAGGAAGGTGTCCTCCTGGCGAATGGGCGGGAAGCTTAGGGGCAGCTCCAATAGAGAAGGGAAGGATAGAGAGGTAGTTTTCTGGAGGGGGGGGAACCATAGAGAGGGATGCAAAAGCGGCCGCTCTCTCCTCCCACAGATGTGTAATTCAGAATCGTGGAAAAGTTAAACTCCAGCTGTTTTTGTTTCGTTGGAAACAGAGGCTCCCCTTGGAAGGCCGTTGAGAAATGTAAGGGTTTAGAGCAGGCACGATTGAATTAAATGACTTTTTTTTTAGCATTGCATAAGGCAAACCGCTCAGAGTCACTGAAAATGCGGTAGCATATAAATGTAATAAATTATTTGGTCCA
The DNA here is from genome assembly GCA_039797435.1 of Crotalus adamanteus. Lineage (NCBI taxonomy): Eukaryota > Metazoa > Chordata > Lepidosauria > Squamata > Viperidae > Crotalus > Crotalus adamanteus. The sequence continues at coordinate 7,620,526 of CM077934.1, forward strand.
AAGTTGCATTTAATCAAGCAGGTATTCCGTCTTCTTGGAGGAGTGGAGGCCTGTTGGCAAGACAGAGACACAGAAGCAATGTGTGCTAATTGGAGCAACCTTGAAACATAAGATTCTCAGTACGCTTTATTTGAATTTCTATAGCAGCGTAACTGATGTGTTCCTTTTTATTAAGACAATAATTATTTCTTGAGGGTAGTACAGTAGAAGGCTGGGGAAGTAAGGGTTGATAATGATAAATATCTAAGCTACATCACGTATTGCCTTTGCTTATGTTCAGGAAGTTCTCAATTTACAACCACAATTGAGCCCAAAACTTTGGTTGTTAGGTGAAATAGTTGTTAAGCGAGTTGCATCTCATTTTATGACCTTCTTTGCCACAGTTCTTAAGAGAATCATTGCAATAATTGAATCATACAGTCAATAAGCAAATCAGGCTTCCTCCATTGACTTTGCTTGTCGGAAGCTGCCTGGGAAGGTCTCATGCCAGTTGCCAACCATCTGAATTTTGATCATGTTACCAAGGGGATGCTGCATGAGTCATAAGTGTGAAAAACAGCCCTAGGTCACTTTTTGGAGTGTTGTTGTAACTTTGGTCACTAAATGGATGGTTGTAAGTTGAGGACTAACTGTATGACTGTTTGGTTTTCTCCTCCTTTGCTGAAATGTATAAATATGAGTACATCCTTTTGTCTGAAGGAATCCCTTCCATTTTTTTTTGAAGGGAATTTCTCTATTGCATATTGTTTATAAGTGATAGCTGCAGTGAGCCCTGATTACTTTTTACTGATTCCATTTTTATGCTTACTATCCAAATGACTTTGGGTTTTGGGTTCTGAGTTTGATTCCAGAGAAATGATGGCAGCAGTGGGACTCCTAACTTACAAACTGGGTTGTTTTGCAGAGTGTCCGCAGCGTCAGATGGGAGACAAACTCTGGCCATTTAAGGTGGATTTAAAGTGCTCAGGCACGCTTACTGCAGACCTTTGCAATTTTCACCTTGCCACGACCAATTCCAGAGGAAAGCAAGGTTTAAACCAGTGGTTCTCAACCTGTGGGTCGGGACCCCATTTGGGGTCGAACGACCATTTCACAGGGGTCGCCAAACAACGCAGTCCGCCATTTTTTCCCCCTTTTCCTTAGCTGTGCTCCTCCCTTTTATTCTATTGGCTTTGGAAAGCCAATAGAATAGACTCTCTTGAATAGAGTCTAATTCTATTGGCTTTCAAAAGTCAACAGGAATTGTCCAGGCTGTCTCTGCCCTGCTGAGCCCGCCAAAAGTCCCATTCTGCAAACCGTGCTGCACCAGTTGAGTAGTCCTCGACTTATGACCGATTGAGTAGTCCTCGACTTACGACCGGTTGGGGGTCGCGGCATTAAAAAGGTTGAGAACCACTGGTTTAAACCAATGTTTAAACTGGGGGGGGGGTGTCTCCAAAATTGCAACTTCAAGACTTGTGGACTTCAACTCCCAGAGTTCCCTATGGCTAGCTGGGGAATTCTGGGAGTTGAAGTCCACAAGTCTTCCAAGTGGCCAAGTTTAAAGGCCCTTGGTTTAAAATCAAGGAAAGCAGAGGAAAGCAGAAACTGACTTCTCTAGGAGAAAATTTCTCTCTCTCTCTATCCTTTTTTAAGTCACTATGCTCTCGCGCTCCATCCGCCCTCCCGTCACTGCAGGGCTCCGCCTCTCAACAGTGACGTAACAGGTTCGTCGCCTTCGGATTTCTCCTCCTCCTTCTCCTCCTCCCTCCCCCTACTTGCTTTACGGCAGTCTGGCGCGACGCTCCTCCTTTTCCTCTCCTCGCTAAGATGGCGGTGTCCGGGGTGAGCTTGCGGTTCCCGTCGAGGCCTAGAGTTCATCCGCCTGCATCCGGTTACCGAGAGGGTGGTGGCGGCTCCGGAGCCCGGGGCTGGGAAGGGACGAGGGAGGGCCTTGCAGCGGGGAGTCTCGCCAGTGATGGATGAGGCCAGGCGGGCCGGCAGAGCCCGAAAGGGGGAGTGTCAGGCTGCTCCGCTCTTCCCTTGCCACGCGCATCAGGGGTTTAAACGGACCCGAACGACCAAGACTACACCTCCCATACGTCCCGGCCCAAAAGCCACGCCATATAGGAGCCGTAGTCCGAGCTGTCTCGGACGAGTTTCTCGACCTTGTCAACTTTTTAAAGAGGCGCGGACTTCAACTCCCAGAGTTCCTCAGCCGGCATAGCAGAAGCATAGCTGGCTGGGGAACTCTGGGAGTTGAAGTCCGCACTTCTTAAAGTTGACACGGTGGAGAAACGCACCGGTGGTCTAGTGTTTGCGTGGATGGGGGTTGCGCTACTTTTTTTTCTCTTGACACGTGGGAGGAAGGCAAACCAGCATTTTGCCTTCTCTCTGCATTGGCTTCAGATGAAAGAGGAGAGATTTCCCCCCCCCCACCCAACTCGTAAATTAAGCTATTTGGGGCATATTTTGCGGGGGTGGAAGAGAATCTGCCTGCAGCAGTGGTGCAGAAGAGGGTGAGGGGGTGGCTGAGTGGAGCCTCCAGCTTTAGAGGCAGTCGTCCCTCGGTGCCTGGTGATGAAGAGCAGGAATGGGCGGTTTCCTGGCCTTTGGGCCACTCAGAAATGAATGGGCAGGATGATAGGTTCTAGCACAGTGATTCTCAACCTTGACCATTTTAAGGCATGTGGACTTCAACTCCCAGAATTCCACAGCCAGCAATGCTGGCTGTGGAATTCTGGGAGTTGAAGTCCACATGCCTTAAAATGGTCAAGGTTGAGAAACACTGTTCTAGCATCTCTTAACTTGCCTTTCTGGTGCTGCTGGAACCAGAAATAGGTGCCAACCGGCTGGATCCAGCGCCAGTTCCTTGTCTTCCAGTGGAGATGTTTTACATGTCGGGGGGTGCTGGATTTTGGGGTGCTAGGTGTTGGCTCAGGAGGGCCCTGCTGTTGAGCAGAAGATCCTTTTTTTACGAGATGTATGAAGGTGGCCCTGGATTTGCACCCAGGTTGGCTTGGAGCAAGAGTAGGCAATCTTGGCTCTTTTATGCCTCGTGGACTTCAACTCCCAGAATTCCTGAGTCAGCATAGCTGACTCAGGAATTCTGGGAGTTGAAGTCCACGAGGCATAAAAGAGCCGAGGTTGCCTACCCCTGGCTTGGAGAGAGCCAGGCTTTTGGGTGGAAGCTCTTGATTTTCGGAGATTCGAGGGCGGGGGTCTTCAAGACTCTTTTATGACTCCTGGACTTCAACTCCCAGAATTCCTCAGCCAGGCATGCCTGGCTGAGGAATTCTGGGAGTTGAAGTCCACGAGTCATAAAAGCCGAGTTTGAAGACCCCTTCTCTAGGAGCAGGATAAGAAGCAACGGATGGAAACTAATCAAGGAGAGAAGCAACCTAGAACGGAGGAGAAATTTCCTATATAGAAGAATTAACCAGTGGAACTACTTGCCTCCAGAAGTTGTGGGTGCTCCATCGCTGGAGGTTTTTTAAGGAGAGACTGTGCAGCCATTTGTCTGGGACAGTATAGAATAGCTTGCTTGGGGGGGTGGGTGGGTGGGTGTTGAACTAGAAGGCCTCCCCTTTTAACTCTGTTAATTGTGTTATTCTGAGATAAGGTGGTGTTGTGGCAAGATGGCTCTGAAATTTGCACCCAGAAATGTCTTAAGTTGAAAAAGGCCTTTCCAGGCAGAACATCAAGCCATGGTTGCATGGTTCAAGTGAAGATTTCCTGTGCATTGTAACGGGTTCTAAGCCAGGGAGGAGAGGGGCCTGGTGGGTGTCGGTCCTAGAGAAAAGAGCGGGTAAGACCTAAACAGGTCAATGGAGAATTTCGTAGGAGATCATGGACCTTCTGCTGACGTTGCATTCTGATGGTGCCCTGTCTGTTTTGCAGTAGGAAAGGTCCACTGGCCACCACAACTGCAGAGTCACCTGCCAAGAGGGTGACCCTATCAGTTGAGCAAATCAATGCAGAGAGCCGAGGCTTCCAGCTGCGGTTGGTTGCTGTACACAGGCTTGATTAAACCGATGGAGACTTGGAAAAAAAGGACCTAGGATATTAAGTTATGGCTCCCTTCTCGGAAAACCCGTAACCCATCGCTGCTTGCTTCCCTTGCAGACTCTCTACACTTACCCCGAGAACTGGCGGGCATTCAAAGCCCTCATTGCTGCTCAGTATAGCGGGGCCAAGATCAAAGTCCTCTCCACGCCGCCCCAGTTCCACTTCGGGCAGACCAACAAGACCCCTGAATTTCTGAAAAAATTCCCAGTTGGAAAGGTGAGTGGCTTTTTTTTCCCCCTTTGTCTAACTCGAGTTACGCCATGGCATTACAGTTCTGGGATATTTTTTTTTGATAGAATGAGAGATGTTTGTAATGGGTAGTTTTGATTCTTGCTAGTTTTCAGGAGATAGTTGGCTAGAGCTGTGAACATTCATTCATTTATTTGTATCCTGCCTTTATTTTACAAATAACTGAAGGTGATAAACTTGTCTGACACACCTTCCTCCTATTTTCCCCACAACAACAATCTTAGGAGGTGGGCTGGGCTGAAAGAATGACGGGCTTTCCTGGCTAAGGGGGGGGGGTTGAACTCATGGTCTCCTGCTTTCTACCCTAGTGCCTTAACCACTAGGCCAGGGATAGGCAACCTTGGCTCTTTTATGACTTGTGGACTTCAACTCCCAGAATTCCTGAGCCAGCACAGCTGGCTCAGGTATTCTGGGAGTTGAAGTCCACAAGTCATAAAAGAGCCAAGGTTGCCTACCCCTGCACTAAGCCAAACAGGCTCTACGTGCCTGGGGCTTGGCTAAAAAAAAAGGGGGGGGGCTGGACCAGGACTAGCCTCGCACGGTTTGGGATGTGATGATCCGTGTATCCAGCAGACTTAGTGCATCTTCAGAACAAGCCAGCTTCCTTTTGGGGGCATCCCTCCAGTTACATAAGTGAGCGAGTGCAGCAACAATGAACAAGAGCTGCTCTTGTTGAGCCAATGCTGTGTCCTCCAGATCAGTATTTCTCAACCTGGATGACTTTAGGATGCGTGGACTTCGTTGCCCAGAATTCCCCAGCCAGCCAGGGCTGAGGGATTCTGGGCGTCTGCATCTGAACATAGCAAAAGTTGAGAAACATTCCTCCAGATTTAGAACACTAGTGGTTTCCGGTCAACATTATCGCTTCTTGGGGATTGTGGGAAATTAAGTTGCAGCTCCCTAGATTTTTATTTAAATATCCTAAAAGCCTTTCTGACAATAAGATCTGCACAGCTACAGTACCCATTGGGTTGCCGGTTATCCACTTTGAGAGAATTTTAAGGATAGGCGACTTCTCGTAGTTTAAATTGACATTTCTCAATCTCAGCAAGTTTAAGCTGTGCTGGGAGTTGAAGTCCACGTGGCTTAACAGTCCTCAGGTTGAGAAGCACCACTGTGGATGGGACCTGCTGACCTCTTTGGAGGAGAGCCCCCCGCTTGTCTGCTCAGAGAGGCACTTTCTCCCCCTCTGTAGGTTCCGGCCTTCGAAGGAGATGACGGATTTTGCATATTTGAGAGCAACGCCATCGCACACTACGGTAAGTATAAGTCTCTGCTTGTCGGTTTTATCCAAAGCCATTGGGCCAGGTTTACAGCTAGTTAACAGTTCATTTAGTGCAGTGGTTCTCAACCTGTGGGTCGGGACCCCATTTGGGGTCGAACGACCATTTCACGGGGGTCGCCAAACAACGCAGTCCGCCATTTTTTCCCCCCTTTTCCTTAGCTGGGCTCCTCCCTTTTATTCTATTAGCTTTTGAAAGTCAATAGAAGAGACTCTCTTGAATAGAGTCTAATTCTATGGGCTTTCCAAAGCCAATAGGAATTGTCCAGGCCGTCTCTGCCCTGCGGAGCCCGCCAAAAGTCCCATTCTGCAAACGGTGCTGCACCAGTGGAGTAGTCCTCGACTTACGACCGGTTGAGTAGTCCTCGACTTACGAGTGGTTGGGGGTCGTGGCATTAAAAAGGTTGAGAACCACTGATTTAGTGACAGTTCAACGCCCGTTCAATGCCCCTGAAAAAAGTGACTTGTGGCCATTTTCACAGTTACAGCCTTTACAGCATCCCTTTGATCATGTGATCAAAATTCAGATGCCTGACAAGAGACAGACAGACAAGACAGGTAGATAGATGATAGATAACCTTTATTGTCATTTTTTTGCCGTGGGCATAATGGCACACATTAAAAATGAAATTTAGTTGCTTGCTCTAACTCCGTGGTGGCAAACCTATGGCACGCGTGCCACAGGTAGCACGCAGAGCCCTCTGTGTGGGCACGTGCGCCATCGCCCCAGTCCTAGGCCTTCAGCTAGGTTTTATAAAACTTTTTCGCTTTAGGCCTCCACCACCATGTGAAAAAAAAAAAAGGTTCAATCAATCAATCAATTTCAACTTGCGGGGAAAAAAAATCTCGCCAAGTTGGAATTGATTGATTGAACTTTTTAGTTCAACCCAATTTGCTTTTACCACCGCAGCCATGTCCACCCAATGGGCCACGCCCACCCGGCACCCGACAATACATAAGTGGCTTTTGGGTTACAGTTTGGGCACTTGGTCTCTAAAAGGTTCGCCATCACTGTTCTAACTGGTTCATACACTTATGACCGTTGCTGTGTCCCACGGTCATGTGATCCCCTTTTGCGACCTTCTGACCAACGAAGTCAAAGGGGGAGCCGGATTCGCTGAACGACCATGTTGCTAACTTAACAACTACAGTAATTCACTTAACAACGGTGGCAGGAAAGGTCATAAAATGGGGCAAAACTCCTGTAATAACTGCCTTGCTTAGCAACAGAAATGTTGCAGTCAATTGCCCTTGTAAGTCAAGGGTGACCTGTATAACAATTCAGTTCAGAAATCCCTTGGCAAATGAAATAGAGGTAGTCCTCAGCTTACGATTCGGTTGCTTGTGACCCTTTGAATTTAAGACAGAGGGTACTCACACCCTGGTTCCAAAGTCGCAACAGCCACAACCTCTCCCCTGTGACAGCATGTTTGGATAGTCAACAACTGACCCACAGTTTACGGCCGAACGCCGCATCCTGCAGTCACGTGACTGCATTCTAAAATGGTTTTGTCGAAAACCATTTATTTTGGGCAAAACCAGTTGAAATCGAACCATAGTTGGCTTAACGACCTCTCCAAACGAGGCCTAGAGAACCTGTTTTAAGACTGATGGGCAGGCTCCATTAGGAACTACCTGTACATCGGCATTGAGGGGAGTTGGGTGACGAGAAAACATACAGGCCGCTAGGAACGGCTTTGTAGAAGCTTTCAGAAACGGTCACTTGTTCGGATTTGAGCTCTGCTAGTTCTGATTTTATTTATAACTGGTTCATATTTCTTTTGGGCATGGTTGCCTAGTGGGAGAAACTTCCATTGTTTTCTGCAGGTGTTCGCCCTTCACCGCCAGCCGGAAAGGTCCTGTCATAGAAGCCTCTGGAGCAGTGGTTCTCAAACTTTTTAATGCCACGACCCCCAACCGGTCGTAAGTCGAGGACTACTCAACCGGTCGTAAGTCGAGGACTACTCCACTGGTGCAACACCGTTTGCAGAATGGGACTTTTGGCGGGCTCAGCAGGGCAGAGACAGCCTGGACAATTCCTATTGGCTTTTGAAAGCCAATAGAATGAGACTCTATTCAAGAGAGTCTATTCTATTGGCTTTCAAAAGCCAATCAAATAAAAGGGAGCAGCACAGATAAGGAAAAGGGGGGGAAAATGGCGGACTGCGTTGTTTGGCGACCCCCGTGAAATGGTCGTTCGAGCCCAAATGGGGTCCCGACCCACAGGTTGAGAACCACTGCTCTGGAGTAATAAAAAAAAAACCTTGAAAATTCTTCTAGGGGTGAAGTCCCTCATCCCTCAAGAAAACTCAAATTTTAGTTTACTTCCTAAAGCTGGAGAAGGTCTGGATCTGGTAGACATCTGCTCCCATGATTCTCAACTAGGATGGCCCTTAACTCCTTGGATTGGAAATTCAGAAAATTCTGGCTTAACGAAAGTTGCCAGTGTGTTCTTTTGGGTGGTTGGTTCTCTTAATGGCCCGGTTTTTCCTCTGCCAGTCAGCAACGAAGAACTGCGAGGTACAACTCAAGAGGCAGCTGCCCAGGTCCTCCAGTGGGTGAGCTTCGCTGACAGCGACATCGTGCCTCCAGCCAGCACCTGGGTCTTCCCCACGCTTGGCATAATGCAATATAACAAGCAGGTAAGGGCACTCCAATCTTATTGAAGAAGATACAGGAGGTCCTAGGGCAGGGGTAGGCAACCTTGGCTCTTTTATGACTCGTGGACTTCAACTCCCAGAATTCCTGAGCCAGCCATGCTGAGGGGAAAGGGAGAGATTTCTAAGCTGAGCCGTGCTGGCTCAGGAATTCTGGGAGTTGAAGTCCACGAGTCATAAAAGAGCCAAGGTTGCCTACCCCTGGTTTAAGAGGCTCACCGCTTAGAACAGGAGGACTTAGGACAGGGGTAGGCAACCTTGGCTCTTTTATGACTCATGGACTTCAACTCCCAGAATTCCTCAGCCAGCATGGGGGAACTATAGTCCCTTCATGACTGGTGGACTTCAACTCCCAGAATTCCTGAGCCAGCCATGCTGAGGGGAAAGGGAGAGGTTTCCATGCTGGCTCAGGAATTCTGGGAGTTGAAGTCAACAAGTCAGAAAGCGGCCTAGGCCAGAGTGAGGCAACCTTGGCTCTTTGATGACTCGTGGACTTCAACACCCAGAATCCCTGAGCCAGCCATGCTGAGGGGGAAGGGAGAGGATTCCAAGCTGAGCCATGCTGGCTCAGGAATTCTGGGACTTGAAGTCCGCGAGTCATAAAAGAGCCAAGGTTGCCTACCCCTGTCCTAGGGTATTCCTCAACTTGACAGCAGTTCATTTAGCGACCATTCAAAGTTACAACGGCACTGAAAAAAGTGACTTGTGATCATTTTTCACACTTAACGACCGTTACAGCATCCTCGTGGTCACGTGATCAGAATTCAGACGCTTGGCAACTGGTCCAAAATTATGACCACTGCCGTGTCCTAAGCTCACACGATCCCCTTTTGCGACCTTCTCACAAGCAAAGTCAACGGGGGAAGGCAGATTCACTTAACAACCCGGTTGCTCACTTTATCAGTTGCAGTGATTCATTTCAGAACTGTGTCGAGAAAGGTCGGAAAAATGGGGCAAAACTGACTTAACAAATGTCTCCCTTGATAACAGAGATATTGGGCTCTGTTATAGTTGTATGTTGAGGTCTGCTGGTAATTCCCAAGCAACTAAAAAGCTTTGGAAGGGGGCAGAAATCATTTTGCTTGGAGAGAGGCCTGCATTTCGCTGGTCATGAAGTTCAGAAAACAGGTAGTCCTCCACTTAGTGACCGTTCGATGTTACAACAGCACTGGAAAAAGTGACCTGTGACCATTTTCACACTTAGCGACCGTTGCAGCCTCCCCCTGGTCACATGACTTAAATTCAAACGCTTGACAACTGACTCACATTTACGACGGTCGCAGCGTCCCGGGGTCACGTGATCCCCTTTGGCGACCTTCTGACAAAATCCATGGGGAAGCCGGATTCTCTTCACAACCGTGTGAATAACTTCAGAACTTCTGTGATTCTCTTAACAAATGTGATGAGAATAGTCGTATAATGGAGCAAAACTCACCAAATGTCTCCCTTAGCAACATAAATTTTGGCCTCAGTTATGGTCATAAATTGAGGACTACCTGTAGATAGCTACAGGAAGTCCTTGACTTGCAACTAATTGCTTGGTGACTGAAGTTACAACGGACCTCCCTGACATATCATAACTTCAAACAGTCCCGAAGCAAGTAGTTGTAAGTCAAGGACTTCCTGTTGCTATTTACAACCCAGTTCTTCTGGCAGCTGGGGGACCCAACACACCCACGGTCACATGGCCAGATGTTGGGTGTTTTGCCACCAGCCTGCTTTTGCAACCGTTTGCAGTGTCCCTCAGTCATATGACTGCATTTTACCACAGTTTTACGGAAAACCACGATTTGGCAACGCCGGCCCATAATGAACAAAGGGTTTGCTTTATAACTGCAAAAAAGGGTGGTAAAATCGAATTGGTTTCCTGGGTGGCTTGCTTTACAACCATCACAATTGGCGACCTTAATGAGCAAGCTCCATTACAGTCATAAGTCAAGAACTACCTGCACGTGTAGTTCTCAATTTACAACAGATTGTTTAGCGACTAGTTGCAACGGCACTGAAAAGAGTGAGTCATGGCTGTTTTTCACACGGCCATGGCGGCATCCCTGTGGTCACGTGACCAACATTGGGGTGGTTGGCAACTGGCGTGTATTTGTAACGGTTGCAGTCTCCCGGGGTCACGCGATCCCGTTTTGCAACCTTCTGCAAAGTCAGATTCCCTTAACAATCGTGGCAAGGTTGTAAAATGGGGCAAACCTCACTGAGCGACTGTCTCACTTAGCAACAGAAATTCTGGCCTCGGTCGTGGTCGTGACTTGAAGACCTCCTCTACTTGAAAACAGAAGTTGATTATATTTTGCAGTCCATTTCATACGTTCAACTGGCTTTGTTTTATATTCCTGGAAAGGCCCTCGGGCTTTTGACTGCCTTTGGGCGACATGATTTGGGATTTCTTTTTTGGCCCCCTCAATCCCTAGGGGTGCCCCCCCCCTAAAATTTTTTGCTCCCCCTGCAGGCTACGGAGTACGCCAAGGAGGAAGTGAAACGGATCCTGAGCCTACTTGATTCCCACCTGAAGACTTGCACGTTTTTGGTCGGGGAGCGCATCACCCTGGCGGACATCACAGTGGTCTGCACTCTGCTCTGGCTTTACAAGCAGGTGAATCTCTGTAGGTGGCTGAGGAAGTCCGGAGGACGGGGGCGGGGGGACGAGGGCTGCTGAGCCCGCCAAAAGCCCCAGTCTGCAAACGGTGCTGCACCAGTTGAGTAGTCCTCGACTTACGACCGGTTGAGTCGTCCTCGACTTACGACCGGTTAGGGGGTCGCAGCATTAAAAAGGTTGAGAACCACTGGTCTAGTCCATCTTGAAAGAAACCGATTGCGTGTGGCTTAAGCTGTTTCCTGCCTTTTCTCCTTTTTTTTCAGGTTCTGGAGCCCCCCTTCCGCCAGCCTTACGAAAATGTGAACCGTTGGTTTGTGACCTGCATCAACCAGCCCCAGTTCAAGGCCATCCTGGGAGACTTGAAGCTGTGTGAGAAGATGGCACAGTTTGACGGTCAGGAAATTCACCCGTGATTCTCTTTGAAATGGCCATTCAATGTCTGTTCAGGTTGGGAAAGGGGACAGCGGCAGATTGGGATCTGTTGCGAGCAGCTTACACCAGCCCTGCGCTTAGCGTAGCTTAATTCCTTCCCATTAGTTCCAGTTTTTGGGAAAGACAGCAAGAACCCCCTACTGTTGTAGGAATCCGTCGTGCAGAATTGTTTTTTCATCCTTTATAACATTTGCAGACCGCGGGGGAGGAAATGGTTCCGTACGAGCGGCAGGCACTCACAAGCGCAGCTCCATTTGTTCGAGCAGTGGCACTTGCAGGTGCCACTCACACAAATGGAGTTTCACGCATGAGAGAGAATGCCCAGCGCTCACACAAATGGAGTTGCGAGCTTGCCACTTTCGCAACCCGATTCCAAACTGCCTAGGGCAGGGGTAGTCAACCTTGGCTCTTTTATGACTCGTGGACTTCAACTCCCAGAATTCCTGAGCCAGCTTAGCTTAGCTGGCTCAGGAATTCTGGGAATTGAAGTCCACGAGTCATAAAAGAGCCAAGGTTGACTACCCCTGCCCTAGGGGTTGGGGACCCCTCGATATAACAACAGTTCATTTAGTGACTGAGTGTTCAAGCTTACAGCGGCCGTGAAACAAGTGACTTGTGACCTTTTTTCAGACTTAACAACCGTTGCAGCATCCCCAGGGTCATATGTTCAAAATTCAGACGCTTGGCAACTGACTCGTATTTATGACAGTTGCCGTGTCCCGGGTCATGTGACCACCCTTTGCAACCTTCTGACAAGCACAGTCAACAGGGAAGTTGGGTTAACTTAACTGTGTTACTAACTTAACAACTGCAGTGATTCACTTAGCAGCTGTGGCAAGAGAGGTCGTACAATGGGGCAAAGCTCAGCTAACAATTGTCTCACTTAGCAACAGAAATGTTGCGCTGAGTTGTGGTTGCAAGTTGAGGACTACCTTGGGAAAATAAATAAGCTTAGACTGTGGAAGGAATAGCATGCTTTTCCCTGTCCATTTCTGACTTTGGCTCTGCAACTTCCAGGACTAAAATTAGAACACGAAGAAGCAAAGTGTCCCATTTCATGTTCGCTCTGTTTGCTGAAAGGTGGGCTGGTTCAAAAATTGGGGGCCTTTGAAACATTTCCTGAAGGGGCCCCATGCATTTAAAAATAATCAAACAACAAATCAGCGAACACCTAGAGGCAAACAAAGTCACTACTAAAAGCCAACGTGGGTTTGTCAGAAACAGATCATGCCAGACAAACCTTATTTGCATTCTTTGACCAAGTGACAAAATTAGTGGATCAGAGGAATGCTGTGGATATAATTTACTTGGACTTCAGTAAGGCATTTGATAAAGTAGATCACAACCTACTAACTCGATAAGATAGAAAAATGTGGGTTAGACAGCATCACCACTACATGGATTTGTAGCTGGCTGACCGGCCGTACTCTGTGTGCTCCTCAATGGAACTGCATCTACATGTAGGGAAGTGTGTAGTGGGGTGCCCCAGGGCTCTGTTCTGGGCCCAGTGCTCTTCAACATCTTCATCAACGATCTGGACGAGGGGATAGATGGGGAACTCATCAAATTTGCGGATGACACCAAGCTGGCAGGAATAGCCAACACTCCAGAAGACAGGCTTAAGATACAGGAGGATCTGGACAGATGTGAACACTGGGTGCTATCTAACAAAATAAAATTCAGTGGTGAAAAAAGTAAGGTTCTACATTTAGGCAAGAAAAAACAAATGTACAGGTATAGTATAGGGGGTACCTTGCTCAATAGTAGTAACTGTGAGAGGGACCTCGGAGTCCTAGTGGACATTCCCTTAAATATGAGCCAGCAGTGTGCTACAGCTGCCAAAAAAGCCAACACTGCTAGGCTGCATTAACAGAGCGATAGAATCAAGATCACGTGAAGTGTTAATACCACTTTACAATGCCTTGGTAAGGCCACACTTGGAATACTGCATCCAGTTTTGGTCACCACAATGTAAAAAAGATGCTGAGACTCTAGAAAGAGTACAGAGAAGAGCAACAAAGATGATTAGGGGACTGGAGGCTAAAATATAAGGAACGGTTGCTGGAATTGGGTATGTCTAGTTTAACGGAGAGAAGGATGAGGGGGGACATGATAGCAGCCTTTCAGTATCTCAGGGGCTGCCCCAAAGAAGAGGGAGTCAAGCTATTCTCCAAAGCGCCTGAAGGCAGGACAAGAAGCAATAGATGTAAACTAATCAAGGAGAGAAACAACCTAGAACTAAGGAGAAACTTCCTGACAGATTAGAACAACCAGTGGAACCACCTGCCTCCAGAAGCGGTGAATGCTCCATCACTGGAAGTTTTTAAGAAGAGACTGGACAGCCATTTGTCCGAAATGGTATAGGGTTTCCTGCCTGAGCAGGGGGATGGACTAGATGACCTCCAAGGTCCCTTCCAATTTTATTATTATTATTATATGGTTCAGCCTGTAGCCCGTCTCGAGCCTTGCTACTCTACTTTTGAAAACGTTGCTCCTTTTTCTGCAAATGCAGTTGATCAAATGCCCCCCCACGCCGTGGCTTACTTGGTGAAGACGCTGGATAGCTGGAAGTTCCATCCTCTGAGATCTTTTGAATTAAGCTGCTTGAATGACCATTAGCAGATACATGTATTTATTTTGTTAAATTTATTATCTCCCCGTGGGGCTGCTGTCTAGGCATTTTACAACAATAAAAGGGAACCAGCGAAAAGAGTGTAAGCAGAACAGAAATAAAAGAATAGAACAATAAAATAAACAGTGAAGAAGATCACGAGAACACAGCAATCTGATAGCAGAAAGATGCATGCTTATTAAAGCCAGTCATGCTTGAGCAGAGGGGGAAAGCTGCATGAGACTTGTAAAATTAATATTAAAAAAATGGACTGCAGTATAGTAGCTATGCTGCTTGAGCAGGAAGCTGGACTACAAGACCTTTGAGGTCACTTCCAGCTCTATTCTATTCTAAGTTTGCATGAACTCCCGTTGCCATTTTGGGGCGTCTGAGTAACTGGAATGCCAAATAACACATGTTCTAAAGCAGTGGTTCTCCTCCTGTGGGTCGGGACCCCATTTGGGGTCGAACGACCATTTCACGGGGGTCGCCAAACAACGCAGTCCGCCATTTTTCCCCCCCTTTTCCTTGTGCTCCTCCCTTTTATTCTATTGGCTTTTGAAAGCCAATAGAATAGACTCTCTTGAATAGAGTCTCATTCTATTGGCTTTCCAAAGCCAATAGGAATTGTCCAGGCTGTCTCTGCCCTGCTGAGCCCGCCAAAAGTCCCATTCTGCAAACGGCGCTGCACCGGTTGAGTAGTCCTCGACTTACGACCGGTTGAGTAGTCCTCGACTTAACGACCGGTTGGGGGGGTCGCGGCATTAAAAAGGGTGAGAACCACTGCTCTAAAGTGCTATAAAAATCCCAAGTTTAAGGGTGTAGTTATTTACTGTCGATCCCATTTCTGGATTTTTGTGAGTTCAGGTTTGTTGGATTCCCTGACCTTTTTATCAGAGGTTTTAATGCAGCGTTTCCCAACCTTGGCCCTTTCAAGACGAGTGGACTTCAATTCCAGCTGGCGGAGGGGGGCGGGCATCCTGGGACTTGAAATCCAAGGTTGGGAAACGCTGCTTTAGTGCTTCAAGAGGCCAGGAATTGACACGCCGGCATTGAAACCCCGAATCCCGTCCCTTTCTCCTTTGTCTCCTTGTGGCTTTGCAGCCAAGAAGTTTGCAGAGAATCAGCCTAAGAAGGAATCCTCCAAGAAAGAGAAAACGCCGAAGGAGGAGAAGAAAGCAGAAAAGAAAGAAGAGAAGAAGGTGGAACCGGAAGAGGAATTAGATGAGTGTGAACAGGCGTTGGCCGCCGAGCCCAAATCCAAAGACCCCTTTGCTCACCTCCCCAAAAGGTAAGGGGAGCCCGAATTGTTTGGAGGAGGGGCGCTGCAGAGTCCAAAAAGAATGGGGTGACTCCCAGTCCGGGTGTCCAGGCTAACATGGAACATGTCCCACAATGCTCTTTGGTCAAATGTGGAAGCAACCAGGAAGTCAGGACTGAATTTGGCTACATTAAAAAAAAAATAGTGCCATCGTCATAATTTTAGGCATACATCCAAAAAAAAATCCTTTTTTTCCCCCCTTCACAATCCCATGCTCGCCACTGCTAAGCAAGTCAGCTGTTAAATGAGTTTTGCCCCGTTTTACTGGCCCCAGTCCTTAAGTGAATCACTGCAGTTGTTACGTTAGTGGCACAGTTGTTCAGTCAATCTGGGGATCACGGGGATATTGCAGCAGTCGTAAGTGAAAAATGGTCATAACTCATTTTTGTAAATTGAGGACAACCTGTATGTCAAAAACTCTTATCTATCTAAAAGGGAGGTGCTCCCTCTGAAAAAAACTAATTTAGTTTTCAACCTGGAAACTTGTTTTAGATTTGCTGAGCGTGCAACGAAAAGAAAACAATATTTTGTGTGTCTCCCCGTTCTCTTGAGGGCAAATCACCTTACATGCTATTGTCTGCTGGGTACATGCAACGCTTCCTGCATTTAATAGACACATAAAGAGATAAAACTAAATTAAATAAACACTAAATACCTAGAGATGAGCCACACTCAAAACCACAATGAAAAGGTTTAAGGAGGAAATGAAAAGCCGGAATGGGTGTGGGGTGTTACAGGTATCCCTGGACTTACCAATATAATGGAGCCTGCCCATTGCAATCAAAATTCGTGATGCTCTTATCAGTCACGTGATAAGCCCAATTTTGTAATCTTTTTTGTGGCGGTTGTTAAGCAACTGCCACAGTCATTAAGCAAACCAGGGGTTCGCTCTAGGCGCAGTTTTTGCTGAAAATCAGAAGTGCTGGTTTTCATTAAAACATCCCGGGAGTCTGTGGATGGGCTTCGCGGCCCAGTTGTCAACTTCCCGGAGTTTGGTTGTGTGAGCTCAGGAGGGGTGGCCTTCAAACTTTCAAATTCAGGTTGTGACCGTTCACAGTTACAACGGCATTGAAAAATGTGACTTAGGACCATGTTTCACACTTAACGACCGTTGCAGCATCCCTACAGTCACATGAGCAAAATTCAGATGCTTGACCACTGACTCATACTTAGGGCCGTTGCTGTGTCCCGGGGTCACTTAATCGCGACCTGACCAGCAACGTCAGTGGGGAAGCCAGATTCACTTAACGACTGCAGCGATTCACTTAATAACATGTGGCGAGACAAGTTGTACAATGGGACAAAACCCACTTAACAAATGTCTTCACTTAGCTACACAGATTTGGGGCTCAGTTGTAGTCGAGGACTACCTGTATTCTGATGTAACTTCAAACAATTGCTAAATAACCAGTTATAAGTTGAGGACTGCCTGCACTGCAAAGGACATCTATAGCAATGGTTCTCAACCTTTTTAATGCCGCGACCCCCCAACCGGTCGTAAGTCGAGGACTACTCAACTGGTGCAGCACCGTTGGCAGACTGGGACTTTGGGTAGGCTCAGCAGGGCAGAGACAGCCTGGACAATTCCTATTGGCTTTGGAAAGCCAATAGAATTAGACTCTATTCAAGAGTTCTGGGAGTTGAAGTCCACGAGTCATAAAAGAGCCAAGGTTGACTACCCCTGCCTTAAGCCTTTCACAGCAGGAGTGGGGAACTGCGACCCCTCTAGCATCTGGGGGACTCTGCTATGCTGGGTCAGGAATTCTGGGAGTTGAAGTCCCCAGGTCCTAAAGGGGCCACCGTTTGCCCATCTCTGCTCAGAGGTCCGAAATCCACCCAGGTTTAAGCAACGACAGATGCCCTTCGCCTGCAGCACACGGCACCCATTTTGTTTCTCGCCACCCCCTCCAAAGGGCTGGAATTAACGGTGCCCATTTATCAGATGGCGAGCCTTACCCACTGCAAAGGTCCAGGCCGGTCTTCCCTAATCCTGCCCTAACCTCAGCTGCCCAGCCTGGTAAGGAAAGACACCCCCCCCCCCCCAGAAGCCACCGAGACCCCAACAGCTGTTCCTTGGTTCCATTTTCACTTGTGCCAAGGAGAAACTGGGCTCCCCGCGATTAGCCACGAGGTGGCGGTAGAGCACCCCGTCGGCTGCCCACGCAAGGGGGGGGATCTTGTTTGTCGGGCTCAGAGGTGGCAGCGGGCCCAGTTGGGCTGCTTCCCTTGGGGAGGGACTGGGTGGGAGAGGCCCTCTCCTGCCCCAACAAACTTTGTTCCTGCCCTAGGAATGGGTGAGCTCCATTTGGGGGGGCGTCAGCTGCTGTTTGCAACTGGAGGAGGAGGAGGGGCCGGGGAGCAGATTCTTGAAGGGGGCGGAGGGGGGGGGAGGCCCTTCCCTGCAAAACAGGATGATGACCCCGAGGTGCAGCATTTCATTTATCCTGGCTGCTTTGCGGTTCAGCTGTTGCTCCACACAAGCTTGTCCTGTGATCCAGGATCAGCTCAGCACAGGAGTTGAGTTGTTTTCGGACAAGTAACCTCCCTCTGGCCTCTCCCCCACTCCTCTACCAAGCAGAAGAGAGAGAGGATGGATGGATAGAGATGAGAGAGAGAGAGAGAGAGAGAGAGAAGTCGAGGACTACTCAACTGGTGCAGCACCGTTTGCAGACTGGGACTTTTGGGGGGCTCAGCAGGGCAGAGACAGCCTGGACAATTCCTATTGGCTTTTGAAAGCCAATAGAATTAGATTCTATTCAAGAGAGTCTATTCTATTGGCTTTCAAAAGCCAATAGAATAAAAGGGAGTAGCATAGCGAAGGAAAAGGGGGAAAAAAATGGCGGACTGCATTGTTTGGCGACCCCCGTGAAATGGTCGTTCGACCCCAAATGGGGTCCCAACCCACAGATTGAGAACCACTGGATTGGATGGATGGATGGATGGATGGATGGGGAGAGATTAGGTAGGTAGAGGTAGGTAGAGATATATTGATAGATGATAGAGATAGATGATAGACATAGATAAATGGATAGATGGATAACCTTTATTATCTTTTTTTTCTCTGTACACAGTGGCACACATTAAAATGAAATTCTGATGCCCTGTCTTGAAAAAGACCACGTTTACCATCCCAGGTATAACAATAATAATATAGCAGCAATAATACAACAGCATATATAATAGAACACCCAAAACACACACATCGGAATTTCATTTTAATGTATGCCATTGTGTGCAGAGAAAAACCACAACAAAGGTTATCCATCTGCCATCTAGCTTCCAAAAGTGTCCATTTACACAAAACGATGGCAAGACTTTTATTCATCTATATAAACAAACACACACACACACACACATGCACCACATGTATATATTAGTCCATCTTGATTATAGAGTAGAGGAAAGAGTCTTGGGGGTGAAAAAGAGGGCTCCTTCTCTGCTCATTTAGTTTCACCCACCCAAATTTCTCCCTTCTGGATAAACCCGTTTTCCGTTCGCTGTTTCATCCTGGAATGAGTCAAAATTTGAGCTGGCCGTGTTTCCAGTCTCGGCTGGGCTCCCGACTTCCGCTGAGAGGCTGCAAAGGGCTGGTCAGAGAGTGCTTTTGCTAGCCTGTTCCTCTCCAGTGGCTTGGAAATGATGGGTGTTGTAGTCTAAGGGAGCTGGTTTACAGGCAAACGCTCTGGCTGGTATTTTATTAGCCCAGTTGCAAAACCTTCTCCAGTGGTGCAACGTATTTCTACTTTGGAAGTGTTTGAGCCTCCCGTGCCAATCCTGGAGAGATGTTTTGCTCTACAGCAGTGTTTCTCAACCTTGACCATTTTAAGGCATGTGGACTGCAACTCCCAGAATTCCACAGCCAGCATTGCTGGCTGTGGAATTCTGGGAGTTGCAGTCCACATGCCTTAAAATGGTCAAGGTTGAGAAACACTGCGTCTACAGGGAGACCTCGACAACAGCAGTTTGCTTAGTGACCGAAATTACAATGGCACCCAGACAAGTGGCTTATCGCCATTTTTCACACGGCCATTGCAGCATCCCAGCATCCCGTGATCCCCTTTTGCGACCATCTGATAGTCAAAATCAACCATGAAGCCAGATTCACTTAACCACCCTTTACTAACTTAACTGCAGTGATTCACTTAACAAATGTGGCAAAAAAAGTTGTAAAATGGGACAAAACGCACTTAACAAATTTCTCACTTAGCAACATAAACTTTGGGCTCAGTTGTGGTGGTAAGTCGAGGATTACCTGTATACAGAAATGTGTTTTTAAAAGGCAGTTGGAGCACATCCCACAATGTTTCTCAAACACTGAGCAAAATCTATATTATTATCAAATCATGGTATTAAATTGTCGTCCCAAAATAACCCCCTGCAAGACCTAATGCGCTAAATCAGCGGTTCTCAACCTGTGGGTCGGGACCCCATTTGGGGTCGAACGACCATTTCACGGGGGTCGCCAAACAACGCAGTCCGCCATTTTTTCCCCCCTTTTCCTTAGCTGTGCAACTCCCTTTGATTCTATTGGCTTTTGAAAGCCAATAGAATAGACTCTCTTGAATAGAGTCTAATTCTATTGGCTTTCCAAAGCCAATAGGAATTGTCCAGGCTGTCTCTGCCCTGCTGAGCCTGCCAGAAGTCCCATTCTGCAAACGGTGCTGCACCAGTTGAATAGTCCTCGACGTACGACCGGTTGAGTAGTCCTTGACTTATGACCGGTTGGGGGTCGCGGCATTAAAAAGGTTGAGAACCACTGCGCTAAATTGAAATTAAAGCGTATAAATAGTCGCTCATTTATTGACAAACTATGTCAAATGGCTGGAAGAAGAAATAGCCGATTCTTTTAAAATGTTACGAAATCCGTGCTAAAGGGCCTGGTTTTATTGCTTGCAGAAAAGAAAGGAGCCTTTTTCAAGAATAACTCTGAAATGTTGCCCAAATCTAGTCTCTCGGTCATTACAACGCTTCTCATTTCTCAGTACAAGTAGTAGTTGCCTGTTCGTTTAGTGACCGTTTGAAGTTGCAACGGCACTGAAAAAAGTGACTTGTGACCGTTTTTCACACTTAGGACCATTGCTGCATTCCCCATGGTGACGTGATCAAAATTCAGAAGCTTTGCAAACAATTCATTTATGACGGTCGCAGCGTCCCAGGGATCATGTGATCCCCTTTTGGGATCTTCTGACAAGCAAAGTCAAACAAACCAGATTCACTTCACAACCGGGCTACCAAGTTGAACAACAGCAGTGATTTGCTTTAATAGTTGTGGCCAGAACACCGTAAAATGGGCCACGACCCACTTAACAACTGTCTCACTTAGCCAGAGAAATTTTGGGCTCCGTGGCGATCATGTCGAGGCTACAGGGGGTCCTCGGTTTAACGACCACAATTGCGCCCAGCATTTCTGTTGCTACGTGAGACATTTGTTAAGTGAGCTTTGCCCCATTTTACGACCTTTCTTGCGTTAGTTGTTAAGTGAACCACTGCAGTTGTTTACTTCGTAACCCAGTTGTTAGGTGAAGCTGGCTTCCCCATTGACTTTGCTTGTGAGAAGGTCACAAAAGGGGATCACATGATTCTGGGACACTGCAACCGTCATAAATGTGTGTCAGTTGCCAAGAATCTAATCATGTGACCCCTGGGGATATTGCAAAGGTTGTAAGTGTGGAAAAACGGCCATAAGTCCCTTTTTCCAGTGCCGTTGTAACTTTGAACGGTCCCTAAATGAACACATCGAGGTTGTACCTTATTTTTGAGGCATTTGGACTCAGTTGGAGTCCTCTCCTGCCACGAAGGGGGGGTGAAATGGGGAGACACCCCCTTGTCATGTCGGAAAGTGGGGGAAGATGGTCCTCACTGTCCCTCCCTCTCCATTTCTTCCTGAAGCTCCCCCCCCCTCCTCTTTTTGGGCAGAGGGGCCCCATTCTGAGCAAAGTCCCAAGCTGCAGCTGTTGGCGATGTGGTGGAATTCTTGGCGTGATCTCAGCTTCCATCTCCTGTATATCAAGTGGCAGCAACGCCCCCCCCCCCCAACACTGATGACGTCCCCTGGCTGGGTAATGAAACATCTGCCAGCAAACAGCCAAGCGCAGAGAGCACCCAAAAACCCGAGCTACAATCTGACGATGGTTTAGCCTCAAGCAGGGTTTTAGCAGTCTAGATCAGGGCTTTTCAACCTTTTCACCCATTGTACTACTTTTAGGATACGGCAACATCCGAGTATCACCAGTCGCCTAGCAAGGGGTCAAAAACTTGATGACCCCCCCCCAAAAAGGAAAAAGGTGATGAAGTCCAGGTAGTCCTCAACTTACAACAGTTCGCTTAGTGACTGTTCAAAGTTACAATGGCACTGAAAAACGTGCCCCCCAAGCCACAGCCGAGCAAGACACCTGCCTGCCCACCCGGCAGCGCTCTTCCTCCTGTTTTCATTGTTGTGAGCATTTCTGTTGAGGATTGGCAGTGGGGGTGGGGTGGGGGGTGTTTGGGTTTTATTCCCCCCGTCTGCTGGGTGGTTGCAGCAGGTTTTGGTCACTTCACATGACCCTGGGACACTGTGACCGTCATAAATATGAATCAGTTGCCAAACATCTGAATGTAAATCACAAGACCCTGGAGGGGCTGCAACATTCCAGCTGATCGGCGCTTCTTCTGGGCTCAGCAGAAGCACCAGGATCAGTGCTGAGCTCCAGCTGGAGCCTGGCGCTGATCCTGGCGCTTCCACTGAGCCCTGACAGCCCCGAAGAAGCGCCGATCAGCTGGAAAGCAGCACTGGTCCTGGCGTTTCCGCTGAGCCCTGACAGCCCTGCAGCTCCAGCCGTCTCTCGCTCAGGCTTGTGCGCGGCTGCCACCGGTTCAGCTCATTTCCCTCCCCCGCTACCACTTTTCTAGGATGGTCGCGTATCACCTGCCAGGTGCCAATGTACCCCAGGTGGTACCCGTACCACTGGTTGAAAAGCCCTGGTTTAGATCATGCTCCAGATCAGCCCTTGGCTGCCCAAGATAGGGAGCCATGCTTGTTGGTCTGCCCCCCCCTCCCTTGGACCAGGATAGCTGGCTTTTCACCTTTCTGCCTGTCCTGAAGCTTCCTCTTTGAAAGCTGGGGATAGAAAAAGGTGGCGAGAATATCCAGGCGTGCCTCTCCTCCCTCCTGCTTTTCTTATGCTGCAGCCCTCTTGTTCATTTCCCCTAGCCCTTCCCTCCTGCTTTTCTTATGCTGCAGCCCTCTTGTTCATTTCTCCCCAGCTCCTCCCTCCTGCTTTTCTTATGCTGCAGCCCTCTTGTTCATTTCCCCCCAGCTCCTCCCTCCTGCTTTTCTTATGCTGCAGCCCTCTTGTTCATTTCCCCCAGCCCTTCCCTCCCTCCTGCTTTTCTTATGCTGCAGCCCTCTTGTTCATTTCCCCCAGCCCCTCCCTCCTCCTGCTTTTCTTATGCTGCAGCCCTCTTGTTCATTTCCCCCAGCCCCTCCCTCCTCCCTCCTGCTTTTCTTATGCTGCAGCCCTCTTGTTCATTTCCCCCCAGCCCCTCCCTCCTCCCTCCTGCTTTTCTTATGCTGCAGCCCTCTTGTTCATTTCCCCCCAGCCCCTTCAGCATGGACGAGTTTAAGCGGAAGTATTCCAACGAAGATACCCTGAAAGTGGCCCTTCCCCACTTCTGGGAGCACTTCGACAAAGGCGGCTGGTCCATCTGGTACGCAGAATACCGCTTTCCGGAGGAGCTGGCCCAGACTTTCATGAGCTGCAACCTTATCACTGGTAAGCTCCCCCTCGTTTCCACCCCCCCCCAACACCCCCCCTTTTTTTATTATGCTACAAGCTTGGCCCGACCTTTAATCCACCCTCTTTGCTTCTTGCCACAGGCATGTTCCAACGTTTGGACAAACTGCGCAAGAACGCCTTCGCATCCGTCATCCTCTTCGGCACCAACAACGACAGCAGCATCTCCGGCGTCTGGGTCTTCCGCGGACAGGAGCTCGCCTTCCCGGTGAGTCCGAGGGTCTGGCCCTGGGTGCTGCAGACAGGCCGTGCGAGAGGGTATTGCAGACGTTTCATTACCCAACTAGGGAACATCATCAGGAGTAGAATTTGAGCCCTGGGTTAAGCTCAACCACCAGAACTTTTTCTACCTCTTAAACAGGGAGAAAAGGTCTCTGGGCTCACTAAGCTTTCCCTAAAAGAAGGATCTTTTTTTTTTTAAAATAATTTTTTATTTTTCCAAGCTCTCCCCCATACACATACCGTGATATTTATCAGATGTTAACATCCATTCTTTTTACATTCTTATATATAAGATACTTTTAATAAAATGAAATGCATACATACACATGCCTTTTGGTGTTGCTCGCCCATTTCCCCTTTCACTGTATCCACACTCCTTCTTCTCTACCTTCTTTCTCCCTTTCTTCTCTTCCCTACTTCCCTCTTCTTCCTCTCCTCTTCTCTTTCCTTCACCACTCCCCTCCTCTTTCTCCCCACTTCTCCTCCAACCTTGCTACTTCCTTCTCCCCTCCTTTACTCTTTTCTCTCTCCTCTCCTTTCTTCCCTCTCATCCCTCTTCAGATACAATTCAGGGGGAATGTCCGAGCAACTCCCCCTAAAAGAGGGATCTGCCGTTGGTGGCCCGTTGGTGGCCCGTCACGGTTTACAAAACTTCCAGAACCTATACTGGGAGGGAGGGAGGGGCTGGGCGTGCCAGCTGTGGATGGGGTCCTCTCTTCCACAGAGAGGCATTTTCAAGGGCTGTGTCCACAGCCCCAAAGGGCATCCATTCCACTCACGCACCGTGATGATCCTGGCTGCTCCTTCTCTTCCGCCTCTGCCCAAAAATACTGGATCTCACGCTGCTGCTGCTGCTACTGTAATTGTCACATGTTCTGACTAATGAAGCACTTCAAAGAACTTTCAGGCATGTTTCCTAAAGTCTTTATTTATTAACTTCCCCGGAGGCAGCCCTTCCGTGCCCCAGCCAGCGTCCAGGGAAGCCATTACATCTACTTTGCCAACAAGCCTGTGTCCTATGTCCTGGTCCCTTCACTTCTTGGGGCCACAAGCAAAACAATCCCAACGGTTTCTTAGGCTTGGGGTCGAGCTTCCTTCCGGCCTCCTAAGCCGGGATCAAACCATGTTGCTCTGAGAGCAAACGTCGCCGTTAACCCAGAACAATTACAGATCGTCCTCCACTTGCCGTCATTCGTTGAATGACTGACGTTACAACAGCACTGGGGAAAAAATGTGGGTTATGGCCGTTTTGCACACTTGCGACAGTTGCAACCTCCCCGGGGTCACGTGACCAAAATCCAGCCGCTGGGCAAATGGCTCACATTGATGACGGTCGCAGTGTCCCTGGGGTCATGTGATTCCCTTTTGCAACCTTCTGAGAAACAATGTCAGTGGGGGAAGCCAGCTTTGCTTAACAACTGCCTGAGTCATTTAAGAACTAAGTAACAGAAGAACACAGTTGGAAGGGACCTTGGAGGTCATCTAATCCAACCCCCTGCTCAAGCAGGAGACCCTATCCCAGGGGTAGGCAACCTTGGCTCTTTTTATTACTGGTGGACTTCAACTCCCAGAATTCCTGAGTCAGCCATGCTGAGGGGAAAGGGAGAGGATTCCAAGCTGAGCCATGGCTGGTTCAGGAATTCTGGGAGTTGGAGTCCACCAGTCATAAAAGAGCCAAGGTTGCCTACCCCTGCACTATCCCATTTATACCATTTAAATTAAATTAAGCAGTGAAATTGCTTAACAATTAGCAAGGGAGGGAAACTTCAATTAACAGCTGTCTCGCTTAGCAGTGGAAAATTTGGGCTCAATAGAATAGAATAGAGAATAGAATAGAATAATGGAATGAAGAATAGAATAGAATAGAATAGAGAATAGAATAGAATAGAATAATGGAATGAAGAATAGAATAGAGAATAGAATAGAATAGAATAATGGAATGAAGAATAGAATAGAATAGAGAATAGAATAGAATAATGGAATGAAGAATAGAATAGAGAATAGAATAGAATAGAATAATGGAATGAAGAATAGAATTAGAATAGAATTAAGAATAGAATAGATTAGAATAGAATAGAGAAGAGAATAGAGAACAGAATAGAATAGAATAATGGAATGAAGAATAGAATAGAATAGGGCTGGAAGGGATCTTGCTTGCTCCTTGCTCAAGCAGGAGAACCTACACCATTTCAGACAAGCCCCACAATTTCTGGTGGCAAGCTGTTCCACTGGTTAGCAAGCCCCAGTGTTACACTTCTGCCTTTGTGAGGGTTCTCAGCAAGATGGGGCAGGGCGCATTTCCCCTTCTTCCCCCCTCCTCACGCCCTCCTCTCCTCCATCTTGTTCCTCAGCTGAGCCCTGACTGGCAAGTGGACTACGAATCCTACACCTGGCGGAAGGTGGACCCGGACAGCGAGGAGTGCAAGGAGCTGGTGAAGGAGTACTTCACTTGGGAAGGCGACTTCAAGCACGTCGGCAAAGCGTTCAACCAAGGCAAGATCTTCAAATGAGGCAGCCGGGCGACGCCAGCCCCCCCCTTCCTCCCCCAAATACGGACACGATGAGGGACACCTCTCTGGAGCGGCTAACCACCGCCGCTGTTGAGGAAGACAAAAGTTTAAACAGAAGACCGACTCAGGCAGCAGGACATTCTAAGCTGTGCATTAAAATCCTGAGCGCATTAATTTATCCTTTATTTTTTAAATTTTTGTTTGCATCTGCTTGCAGGTGGAAAGAGGGGTGGGGCTTCGCACCTGGGCTGGAAAGGGACGGGTGGGGGGGGGATGAAGACCATGATTTCTGGTGCGTCTTTACAGGTGGTCCTCGGCTTACCACACTTCATTTAGGGACCGTTCAAAGTTACAACGGCGACTTTTGGGCCGTTTGACACAAGTTTATGACCTTTGCGTCCTCCCCAGGGTCACGTGATCAAACTTCAGAGGCTTGGCCACTGCCATGTACTTAATGACGGTTGCAGTGTCCCGGGGGGGGGTCACGTGATCCCCTTTTGGGACCTTCTGGCAAGCAAAGTCAACGGGGAAGCCAGATTCACTTAACCACCGTGTTACTAACCTCTCTCCGTGGGGCTGTAGCTCCGTTAAAGACCCTACAATTTTATTTTATTCTAAAGCAGTGGTTCTCCACCTGAGGGTCGCGACCCCATTTGAGGTCAAACGACCATTTCACAGTCGCCAAACAACGCAGTCCGCCATTTTTTTCCCCCTTTTCCTTAGCTGTGCTGCTCCCTTTTATTCTCTTGGCTTTTGAAAGCCAATAGAATAGACTCTCTTGAATAGAGTCTAATTCTATTGGCTTTCAAAAGCCAGTAGGAATTGTCCAGGCTGTCTCTGCCCTGCTGAGCCCGCCAAAAGTCCCATTCTGCAAACGGTGCTGCACCAGTTGAGTAGTCCTCGACTTACGACCGGTTGAGTAGTCCTCGACTTACGACCAGTTGGGGTCGCGGCATTAAAAAGGTTGAGAACCACTGTTCTAAAGATTGAAATACAAAACCCAAGGCAATTAAACCGAGACACAGCAATACTAGACCGAAATGTTAAAAAAAAAACGTGAATTAAAAAAAGGACAAAAACACACACAATCCCCCGTAGTTGAATACTGATAAATGGATTCCAACAATAATAGCTTCGCTTCCCTTTGCAAAGCAGGTCCAAAATTTAGAAGCTTGTGCATGTATTTGCAGCCAATCATGATGAGATCTGTCCTGTGAGCAAGATAATGCTTATATCAGTGGTGGCGAATCTATGGCACGGGTGCCAGAGGCGGCACTCAGAGCCCTCTCTGTAGGCACGCGCGCCGTCGCCCCAGTTTTAGGCCTTCCGCTGGGTTTTATAAAACCTTTTCGCTTTAGGTCTCCGTCGCCGTGTGCAAAAAAAAAAAAAAAGGCTCAATCAGTCAATTTCAACTTCTCGCGGGGAAAAAAAAATCTTGCAAAATTGGAATTGATTGATTGAACTTTTTAGTCCCACCCAGTCTGCCGTTACCACTGCAGCCACACCCACTCAATTGGCCCCACCCACCCAATGGGCCACACCCACCCGGCACCTGACGATGCATAAGTGGGTTTTGGGTTGCAGTTTGGGCACTCAGTCTCTAAAACAGTGGTTCTAAACCTGTGGGTCGGGACCCCATTCGGGGTCGAATGACCATTTCACGGGGGTCGCCAAACAAGGCTGTCTGCCATTTTTCCCCCTTTTCTTTGGCCACGCCCCTGGCACCCGGTGATATATAAGTGGTTGGGGGTCACCACAACATGGGGAACTGTATTATGGGGTCGCGGCATTAGAAAGGTTGAGAACCACTGAGGTTCGCCATCACTGGAATACTGCATCCAGTTTGGGTTACCACGATGTAAAAAAGATGTTGAGACTCTTGAAAGAGTACAGAGAAGAGCAACAAAGAGGATCAGGGGACTGGAGGCTAAAACATATAAAGAACAGTTGCTGGAATTGGGTATGTCCAGTTTATGAAGAGAAGGACTGACACAGGATAGCAGTATTCCAGTATTTGAGGAGCTGCCACAAAGAGGAGGGGGCCAACTTATTTTTCAAAGCACCCGAACAAGGCAAGACAAGGAACAATGGGTGGAAACTAATCAAGGAGAGAAGCAACCTGGAATTAAGGAGAAATTTCCTAACAGTGAGAACAATTAGCCAGTGGAACAGCTTGCCTCCAGAAGTTGTGAGCGCTCCAATCCTGGAGGTTTTCAAGAAGAGACTGGAAGCTATCTGGAATGGTATAGGCTCTCCTGCCTATGCAGGGGGTTGGTCTAGAAGACCGCCAAGGTCCCTTCCACCTCTTTTCTGTTATCTATTAAATTCTGCATTGGAGCAAATTCATGAAATGAGTTTCAATGTGGAGAAAAGCAAAAGTCTTAACATTTAGGCAGGAAAAACCAAAGGCATAAATGCAGACTGGGCGAGACCCGGTTTAAAAAGAGCAACTGTGAGAGGGACCATGAAGTCCTAGTGGACGATTACTTGAGCCAGGAGTGTGCAGCAGCAACCAAAAAAGCTAATACAATCCTGGGTTGTATAAACAGGCATAGAATCAAGATCACGCGAAGTATTAGTACTGCTTTATAAAACCCTAGTGAGACCACACCTGGAAGACTGCAGCCAATTTCGGTCACCGTATCGCAAAAAAGATGTTGAGAGTTTGGAAAAAATTCAAAGAAGAGCAACTAAGATGATCAAAGACCTGGAGACCAAAACGAAGAACGGCTACGGGACTTGGGTTTGGCTAGTAGTCTAAAGAAAAGAAGAAATAGGGGAGACATGATAGCACTATTCCAGTATTTGAGGGGCTGCCACAAGGCAGAGGGGGTCAGGTTGTTCACCAAAGCACCAGAGGGAAGGACGAGAAACAATGGTTGGAAACTGATCAAAGAGAGAAGCAACCTGGAACTAAGGAGAAATTTCCTGACAGTGAGGACAATCAACCAGTGGAACAGCTTGCCACAAGAAATTATGGGCGCTCCATCACTGGAGATTTTCAATAAGAGACCGGACAGTCACCTGTCTGAGACGATGTAGGTTCTCCTGCTTGAGCAGGGGGCTGGACTAGAAGACCTCCAAGGTCCCTTCCAGCTCTATTCTATTTCCAAGGTCCAGATTGCAGCTAAATTCTTGCAAAGCGGCCCCAAATCTTGAGCAATGTTATTAACAAATTGCAGTGCAGACAGAACGTGTTTGCACAATGCAGCTAACTATAAATTAATCTGGGTTTACTCAATCTTAATTTCCTAGGCTTGCCCGAACCATCAGCAAATCACAATGGTTCAGGCTCAGAGAGACAGAATTATCTCTCCCTGGCAGTCACAGTTCTGTCTCCAACTCCAGAACTGTTTTTAAGGTAGTGGAATCAGACCCCAACCGGGGTTTTGATTCACGCTAAACCCAAAATCGTAACTGGCAAGGCTTAATTTGCTACAGACCCACCAAGGAAGGATGCAGGATCACCCTGATTCACTAGCAGACAGCCAGCTCACCTTTTTTTCCTACTTCAAGAAGATGTCTTGTTTAACTTGGAGGTGGACGTCAAGCCTTGCCTGATGTGTTCAAAGTAGACAGGCTGGGACACCGAGGAGGGTGGGGCCAGAATGAAAGCTCTGTTTGATTTAATAAAGATATTGATTTAAATTAAACCGATCAAGGGCAGTTGCTGTAATATGTTGCCTCGGTGAGTTATTTTCCCTTTATGTCACATTAAACCATTGTTTCTCAACGAGGCAGCTTTAAGAGGCTCGTAAGTCGAGGACTAGCTGTATGCACACCCCCATGAAATCACTGGGACTTGAGACTTTTATTGCACACAACTGTAAGAGAAGGACTGGCAGAATGTGGAGGCGTCGTCAAAAGAGGGCTTAGCCTAGAATCCCTACGTAGCCACAAGCAAAGTAACTCCAACTTCCCATGAGTGATGTTGACCCTTCTCTAACTCCTAACAAGTGCTAACTGTGAGTTGAGAAGATTCCTGCTGATCGGCTTTGAGCAATAAAGCAGCTGAATTGAACTTTCAGGTGTGGTCCTTATCCTTCTCCCCTGATAGCAATCTCCAGAGTTACATTAAAAGTTTTATTTAAGCCTTAATTGGCATGAAATTCCATGCCGTTTTGGGGACCTCTCTCAGGCTGGGGAAGTCACTGCCGCAGTTTGTCATGCAAAGAAAAAGCCCAAAGTCTCGAAAATCTGGCACGAGGCTTCTGAAAGAAGTTCAGCAACTTGCCATCTGCAGCCGGGTCATTCAGCCTCAGCCTGACTAAACAAGGGATTCTATGGGGTTTGAATAGCATAGAATACCAGAGCTGGAAGGGACCTTGGGAGGTCATCTAGTCCAACCCCCTGTTCAGCCAGGAAACCCTATCCCATTTCGGACAAATGGTTGTCCGATCTCTTCTTAAAAACGTCCAGTGGTGGAGCATTCACAACTTCTGGAGGCAGGTTGTTCCACTGGTTAATTGTTCTGACAGGAAGTTTCTCCTTAGTTCTAGGTTGCTTTTCTCCTTGATTAGTTTCCATCCGTTGTTTCTTGTCCTGCCCTATTTGGAGAATAGAATAGAATAGAATAGAATAGAATAGAATAGAATAGAAATATGGAATAGAATAGAATAGAACAGAATAGAATATGGAATGGAACAGAATGGAACGGAACAAAACAGAACAGAACAGAATAGAATATGGAATGGATTGGATTGGAATGGAATGGAATGGAATAGAATAGAATAGAATAGAATAGAATAGAATAGAATAGAATAGAATAGAATAGAATAGAATAGAATACAAATATGGAATGGAACAGAACAGAATAGAATATGGAATGGAATGGAGTAGAGTAGAATAGAATAGAATAGAATAGAATACAAATATGGAATGGAACAGAACAGAATAGAATATGGAATGGAACAGAACGGAACAGAACAGAATAGAATATGGAATGGATTAGAATGGATTAAAATAGAATAGAATAGAATAGAATAGAATAGAATAGAATAGAATAGAATAGAAATATGGAATGGAACAGAACAGAATAGAATATGGAATGGATTAGAATGGATTAAAATAGAATAGAATAGAATAGAATAGAATAGAATAGAATAGAATAGAATAGAATAGAATAGAATAGAAATATGGAATGGAACAGAACAGAATAGAATATGGAATGGATTAGAATGGATTAAAATAGAATAGAATAGAATAGAATAGAATAGAATAGAATAGAATAGAATAGAATAGAATAGTATAGAGCTGGAAGGGACCTTGGAGATCTTCTAGTCCAGCCCTCTGCTCAAGCAGGAGGTCCTATACCATCTCAGTCAGATGATTGTCCAGTCTCTTTTTAAAAACGTCCAGCGATGGAGCGCCCACGATTTCTGGGGACAAGCTGTCCTCACTGTCAGGAAGTTTCTCCTTAATTCCAGGTTGCTCCTCTCCTGGATCAGCTTCCAACCATAGCTTGAGTCCCTCTTCATGACATCTTCAGGGTGATGCCATGAAGGGGAACACCCCTGCTGGGTACAACCAGTGAGCTCAGCCTGCCTGCTTCCCCACCTCCCTTCTTCCTTCCTCTCTTCCCTCCGTGTCCTTCCCTTCTTTGGGACAAGGGCCATTGGGGGGGGGGGGGGAGTTGGCTGGCGAGAGGACTAATTGCCTCCATCTGGCTGCTGGGGGGGGGGGCTGGGGATGGGTGAGTCAGCTCTGCATCCTGCTAAGCGGGTCAGTCTTGGACACAGATTGGAGGGGCGTTTCTTATCCTGGCCAAACCCAATTGGACTGGGGGAGGAACAGCTGGGCCCCGCCCTGCAAAATTCTTCCTTTCTTGCAGGGCTTTTCCTGGGGTTTTTGACTACTGAGCTCTTTCGAGAACCCATGCAAGGGAGCAGGTCCTTTCTGGGGTTGGGGTCTTCTCCAGCAGGATCTGCTCCTTTGCAGCTGGAATTCCCAAAATCCCTGGCATGATATGGAGGAGGAGAGTTCTCAAGGTTTTTGAAGAAGAAGAGAAGAAGGATAATTCCAGGAGGAGGAGAACCAGGAAAGTTCTCAATGAAGAACGAGAAAAAGGGAAAAGAAATGAAGGATAGTTTAAGAAGGAGGAAGGAGAAGAAGGGAGGAAAAGAAAGAAGGAGGAGGGGTGGACGAAGAGGAGAAGAACTATTACTGTCAGTGACAAAACTTTCTAACTTTAAGCCACATTTTCCATCACCTTTTTAATACTATTTTTAAAATTTTTTGTTTTAGTATGTATTTTTAGCTGTTAAAAAACATTTTAAACATATTTTTATTTGTTAAAATTATGAATTGTTTGCATTCCACCTCTCTAATGCTGCTCGATGATCCTAATAAAGATTGGATCGATAGGGTTATTATAGTCAGCAGTGCAAAACCCATTGGCTTTTGCAAGCCTTGGTGCAAGTTCTAACACAGACCATTTCTGCCCCCGCCCCCTCTGCCTGCTGGGATGGCTTTGCTCCCCTTAAACTGAGGGTCCCACCAGGAGAACAAAACTCATCAACCGATGCCTTTGCATCCCTAACACCCAAAATATTTTCAGGTCAAATTTTCAGGTTAAAAAAAACAACGCCCATGTCGAAAAGAAGAAGCGACACTGGATTTAGGCAAGAAAAACCAAGTGCACAGGTATAGTATAGGACCGTGGCAGCGAACCTATGGCACGTGTGCCACAGGTGGCACGTAGAGCCCTCTCTGTGGGCACGCACGCTGTCGCCCCAGTCCTAGCCTTCAGCTGGGTTTTAGAAAACCTTTTCACTTTAGGCCTCCGCTGCTTGTGGGGGAAAAAAAAGATCTCGCCAAGTTGGAATTGATTGATTGAACTTTTTAGTCCCACCCAGTCTGCCGTTACCACCGCAGCCACACCCACCTGGCACTCGATGATGCATACGTGGGTTTTGGGTTGCAATTTGGGCACTCGGTCTCTAAAAGGTTCGCCATCACTGTATAGGATTTGTTCAATAGTAGCAACTGTGAGAGGGATCTCGGAGTCCTAATGGACAATTACTTAAACAGGAGCCAGCCCTGTGCTGCATCGGCCAAAAAAGCCAACACAGTGCTAGGCTGCATTAACAGAGGGATAGAATCAAGATCATATGAAGTGTTAATACTACTTTACAATGCCTTGGTAAGGCCACACTTGGAATACTGCGTCCAGTTTTGGTCACCACGATGTAAAATAGATGTTGAGACTCTAGAAAGAGTACAGAGAAGAGCAACAAAGATGATTGGGGGGGCTGGAGGCTAAAACATATAAGGATCGGTTGCTGGAATTGGGTATGTCTAGTTTAATGAAGAGAAGGACGAGGGGGGACATGATAGCAGTTGTTCCAATATCTCAGGGGCTGCCCCAAAGAAGAGGGAGTCAAGCTATTTTCCAAAGCGCCTGAAGGCAGGACAAGAAGCAACGGATGGAAACTAACCAAAGAGAGAAGCAACCTAGAACTAAGGAGAAACTTCCTGACAATTAGAACAATTAATCAGTGGAACAACCTGCCTCCAGAAGCGGTGAATGCTCCAACATTGGAAGTTTTTAAGAGACTGGACAGCCGTTTGTCTGAAATGGTATAGGGTTTCCTGCCTGAGCAGGGGGTTGGGCTAGATGACCTCCAATGTCTCTTTCAACTTTATTATTATTTTTTATTCATTAAACATGAACCTCAGTCAACTGAACATTCAAGCTGGCTGGCGCTGATGGTTGACACAGGTTGCTACCAGCATCCTAGGTGTCAACCAGGTACCTCCTTAAAATATAAGATGTAGTGCAGTTTTTTACAATAAAATCCCTTCAGTAACATTGCTGGAGTTATTGCAGGAAGCTACAATTTCTTGATGTATTTTGCAAAGTTTTTGGACATAGTTCCCAGTGCCCTGATGACAATGGGTACCACTGTTACACGTTTCATCCATAATCGTGCAGTTTTGATGGCCAGGTTGCGATATTTCGTAATTTTTTCCAGTTCTGTTTCTTCGACTCTGGCATCTCCTAGTACAGCGATATCAATCAGCTGTACGCTTCAGTTCTCTACAACTGCGATATCTGCCGTGTTATGTTCCAAATGGCTATCTGTCTGTATTCGAAAGTCCCACAAGATCTTCACCTTCTCATTCTCAACAACTTTTTCTACCCTATGTTCCCACGACTTTTCAGACAGGCAAGTCATATTTTTTTACACAATATCAATTTAGCAACTGGGTCATGTCTAAATTGATCCATTGGGCATTGTGTAAAATTATTATTATTATTATTATTATTATTATTATGGATCATCGCACAGTCAGCCAGATGTTCAGACTGGATTTGGCATTTTGTCTACCTATCGAGTCCTTACCCAGGACCTGGGATAGGCAGATGTGGATGTTTGATGGTATTACAGGTATCGTCGCAGGATGGAAGCAGTTCCTAATAAGGCCGCCTTTTGCAATTGACTAATAGCGAATTTGTCAATGCCAATGGTGTTCAAGTGGTGCTCCAGTTGTTTTGGGATTGCACCCAAGGAGCCTATGACTATTGGTACTACCCTTGCTTGCTTTTGCCACAGTCTTTCTATTTCTATTTGTAGGTCTTTGTATTTTGTTATCTTCTCCAGTTCTTTCTCTTCTATTCTGCTATCTCCAGGCACTGCCACGTCCACTATCCAGACTTTTTTGTCTTTCTTATCGACAATTGTTAAGTCTGGGGTGTTATGTTGCAGGTGCTTGTCTGTTTGAATTCTGAAGTCCCAGAGCAGTTTAATTTTATCATTTTCTATGACTTTCTCTATTTTATGATCCCACCAGTTTTTGCTTACAGGCAAATGATATTTTTTGCAGATCTTCCAATGCACCATTGTTGCTACTTTGTCATGCCGCTGCTTGTAATCAGTCTGTGCAATCTTCTTGCAACAGCTTACCAGGTGGTCCACTGTTTCTTCAGCTTCTTTGCATAGACGGCACTTACTGTCTGTTGCTGTTTTCTCAATTTTGACTTTATATGCATTTGTTCTTAAGGCTTGGTCTTGTGCAGCCAGAATTAGTCCCTCGGTCTCTTTCTTCAATTTTCCTGCTCTTAGCCATTGCCAGGTCTTGTTAATATCTGCTTTCCCAGCTATTTTTTTAATATATTGGCCATGTAGTGCTTTGTCTTCCCATGCCTCTATTCTGTCCTTCATTTGGTCTTTCT
Organism: Crotalus adamanteus; assembly: GCA_039797435.1. Taxonomy (NCBI): domain Eukaryota; kingdom Metazoa; phylum Chordata; class Lepidosauria; order Squamata; family Viperidae; genus Crotalus; species Crotalus adamanteus. Next base: position 7,655,415 of record CM077934.1, read on the forward strand.
TGTAGGCCAGTTTGGTCTCTCCAGTAGTTAGTAAGCCTTCCTGATATACTAATTTCAGTGCATCTTCATCATTGTTCTTCAGATATTCTTCCAAAGCCATTTTTTCTTCTTCAACCATCTGATGTACTTGTAGCATTCCACGCCCACCTATTTGCCTTGGTAGATAAAGTCTATCAATGTCACTGCGTGGATGAAGGGCATGATTCATTGTCATTATTTTTCTGGTCTGCCTATCCATTGCTTTTAGTTCTGCTTGAGTCCAGTCCACTATTCCAGCTGTGTACCTAATGACTGGAATTGCCCAGGTGTTGATTGCCTTTATGGTATTTCCTCCATTGAGTTTGGACTTTAAGATCTTCTTCACTCTCTTAATGTATTCACTTCTAATCTTTTTCTTGACTTCAGTGTGCTTGATGTTGTCAGCTTGAAGGATACCCAAGTATTTGTAGTACTCTTCCTCATCCAGACTCTTAATGTTATTTTCGTGGGGCATCTTGATTCCTTCAGTTTTCACTATTTTTCCTTGTTTGATAGTAAGTGTGGCACATTTGTCCAAGCCAAACTCCATTACAATATCTTGGCTATATATACGGACAGTGTTGAGCAGCGATTCTATTTCAGATGATGTTTTTCCATACAGCTTCAGATCATCCATGTAGAGGAGGTGGGATAGTCTAGCAGATGTTTTTGATGTTTGATAGCCATGACCTGAGTTATTCAGTATTGTTGACAGAGGAAACAGTGCAATAACAAATAGTAATGGTGATAATGAATCTCCTTGAAATATCCCTCTCTTGATATTAACCTCTCCCAGCTTCTCACCATTGATCTGCAACTGTGTCTTCCATTGTGCCATCGATCTTTGCACAAATTTTCTGATGTTTCTACTGACTCCTGTTATTTCTAGGCACTTGATTATCCAATCATGTGGCAGAGAGTCAAATGCCTTTTTGTAGTCAATCCATGCCACATTCAGGTTGGTCTTCCTTTTCTTGCAGTTTTCCAAGATCATTTTGTCTATTAGGAGTTGATCTTTTGTTCCTCTGCTATTGGGGCGGTTTCCTTTCTGCTCAGGTGGAAAGAGATTGTTTTCGACTAGATGTTGTTGTACTGCATCAGCTACCACACCAGTTAGTAATTTGAAAGTTGTTGGTAAGCAGGTAATTGGCCTGTAGTTACCTGGTGTTGCCCCTTTTGCTGGATTTTTCATTATTAGGTAGGTTTTCCCAGTTGTTAGCCACTTTTCAATTTCTCCTCCTTGTAGTATATTGTTGAACTGCTTGGCAATGAGTGGGTGTATAACAGTTAGATGTTTCAACCAAAACCCATGCAGTTCATCTTCACCTGATGCTGACCAATTTTTGATTTTCTTTGCTCTTTTTTCTACCATTTTTGTTGTTATTACTAGTTCTTTCATTTCAACTTCTGTTTTATTTGCATCCACCTCTTTTAACCAAGCCGCATCCTTGTTGTATTTCTTTGGGTTATCCCATATCTGCTTCCAGAACTGCACTGTTTCTTCCTTGTCAGGTACTGACTGATTCCTTGCAGTTTCTCCATTGGTGGATTGGTAGAAACGTTTCTGATTGGATTGAAATTGGAGGTTCTGCCTATAGTTTGCAATTCGAGCTTCATATCTACTGATTTTCCTGGCTATAGCTGTTATTTGTTGCTTTATTATTTCCAGTGCTTCCTTGATCTTCCTTGTTTCTAAGTGGTATTTCTTGATTAGATATTCTTTGGTCTTCTTGTTCTTCAGCTTCTTTTCTTTCATCTGTTCTAGCTTGCTTGCATGTGATCTTAACTTGCTGATCTTATTTTCTAGTCTAACCTTCCATTTTTCTGGTGCACTGTTTGTTTGTTTTTCTTCTTTGTTGATTTTGCATCCCAGGTATTCAGTTATAACTGCAGCTGTGCTGTACATTAGTTGGTTTGTTTCTTGCAGTGAATTGGTGCTTATACTTGCTATTGCAGTATTTGCATCTTTTAATGCTTATGCTAGCTGTTTCTTTGAGACAAGCTTCAATGCAGGCAGCCTTATTCTGTTGTTTTTGTGCTGTTCTAGATGCTCAGTTATTCTTTGTTTCAATTCTTTTATTTCTTTAGTTAGAGGGTTTTGTTCTTCCTAAGGAAGAGGTGCCTGGTTTCCAAATGAGAACAGTTGTATATCTCTACTGGATTCTTTCACTGCCAACTCCCCCTGGTTTGCCTCTACATTCTGAATTACTTCTGGTAAGGCTTTGATTTCTTTGCCCTGGGTAAACCTTTGCAGTTCGTCCAATTCTGTTTCTGTAAATACTTTATTTCGTATTATAAATCGGCGTTGATCTGCTAGTCTCTGTTCTGTTATTTCTGATTCTGGATGTTGTTCTTTCCAGAACTGGTGCATTCGTTTTAGATATCCTCGTCTTGTTGGACTTGATCTGTAGTAACAGATCATTATTTCTTTGTTTTCCATCACTGTGTATCTGCGACGGGTAAACACCTTTTCTTCCAGTAGTTCTGCAGCTGCTGGCCCTGGTTGCTCAGCCAACAGTCCTGAGTCCTGTAACCCATTTTTCACCAGATATCCAGGAACTCCAATATCTAGCGCGGACCTTGTTAACCCGGGCGACATCCGAGCCGGTATGGCATTCTGAAATTTACGTCTCACCATATTTTGTATGGGAGAGACACTCTTTGTCTGACTCCTCTGATGAGACCTGTCCAGTATGGTTGAACCTCTGGCATAGCTCTCATCTTCCTCAGAGTACACAAGCCCCACAACCACGTCAAGGTAGTGCCTCACTGGGGGGGTAGTGCCTCACTGGGGGATTATTATTATTATTATTATTATTATTATTATTATTATTATTATTATTATTATTATTATTATTATTATCGATCATCGCACAGTCAGACAGATGTTCAGACTGGATTTGGCATTTTGTCTACCTATCGAGTCCTTACCCAGGACCTGGGATAGGCAGATGTGGATGTTTGATGGTATTACAGATATCGTCGCAGGATGGAAGCAGTTCCTAATAAGGCCGCCTTTTGCAATTGACTAATAGCGAATTTGTCAATGCCAATTGTGTTCAAGTGGTGCTCCAGTTGTTTTGGGATTGCACCCAAGGAGCCTTTATTATTATTATTATTATTACTGCTGCTGCTGCTGCTACTACTACTACTACTATTATTATTATTATTATTATTTCTTTCCCAGAATTTGTTGATCTGCTGAGAAACTATTTTCTCTTGCAGGGGTCTTCAACCTTGGCAATTAAGACTTGTGGACCTCAACTCCCATCCTATGTTCCCACAACTTTTCAGACAGGCAAGTCGTATTTTTTACACAATATCAATTTAGCAACTCGGTGTTGTCTAAATTGATCCACTGGGCATTGTGTAAAATTATTACTATTATTATTATTATTATTACTACTACTACTACTACTATTATTATTATTATTATTATTATTATTATTATTATTATTATTATTTCTGTCCCAGAGTTTGTTGATCTGCTGAGAAACTATTTTCTGTTGCAGGGGTCTTCAACCTTGGCAATTAAGACTTGTGGACTTCAACTCCCACCCTATGTTCCCACAACTTTTCAGACAGGCAAGTCGTATTTTTTACACAATATCAATTTAGCAACTCGGTGATGTCTAAATTGATCCACTGGGCATTGTGTAAAATTATTACTATTATTATTATTAT